>LNAC01000672.1:773650-845227 GCA_002007465.1 Ailurus styani | reverse complement strand
TCCTGGTCTCCGGCCGTGCTCCGAGCTCACCCGGCCTGTGACCAAGTGTCTCTGTCTCTGGTGCAGCCCCATTTAGAATCTCCGAACCCGGCAGATCCTGCAGCCACTCCCGCGCCGCTCCTCCCAGAGGAGGAAGGTGAGTCTCTCCGGGTCTGCCGCCCATTGGGTCCCCACTCACAGAGCCGTGGCCCGGCTGTGCTTCAGATCACAGCCCAAGGTAATCCTGAGCTGAGAGACACCTCAGCTCAGCTCCATCTCTCCCGCCGGCTTCTCTCTCAGACCTGGGAGCTTGGTCGCGCTCAGACACCCCTGGCCTTTTTGTGTCCCCATGGGTCCTGAGACCACACTGTCCCTGCAGGAGTTTCACCCCCCGCTTGGTCTCTGGGGCAACGTCCCTCCGTGGAGCCGACTTCTAACAGTTCCGAGTCTGTGCTCCGCTGCTCGCTCCCTTGCCGGCAGCCGGCCCCTCCCCCCGGGGTCTATCTTCCCATCGCCTCAGATTCACTTCTCCGCCCGGCCTACCTTCCAGAAGGCAGTCAATTTTCTGTTCCTAGAATTGCTGCTCTTCTTCTCTTCGATCTCCGGTGGAATTTGTAGGTGTTCAGAATAGTTTGATAGCTCTCTGGGTGAATTCCTGGGACCTGATGATAATCGGTCTCCTACTCCTCCACCATCTTGCCGCTCCCCTGAAATTCCTTAATTTAAAAAAAATGGGTGGGGTGGTTGGATGGCTCAGTCAGTTAAACATCTGACTCTTGATTTCAGCTCAGGTCATGATCTCAGGGTTGTGAGATCAAGCCCCATGTGGGGCTCTACTGTGAGCATGGAGCCTGCTTAAGATTCTCTCTCTCCCTGTTACTCATCTCTCTCGAATAAATGAATGAATGAATGAATGAATGAATGAATGAATAATAAATAAATAAAATCTTATTAAAAATGGAATTTGCAACAGAGAATTTATACATAAATATTCCAAATGAAGCAATGCTAAATATTTACAATTAAATAACAAATTTAGCACACTTTCTGGATACATTATCAATATATAAAACTCAGTTGTATTTCTCTGTCCTGGCAGCACAGAGTTTGAATTTGAAAATGAAAAAACTCTTAAGATACCATTTCCCTCAATAGATATCAAGTACTTAGGAATATTCGACATTGTATAAAATTGCCCAACTGAAATTAAAAAAAACACACACATACAAATCTATACTGAAATTTTATAGTGACTTTATTCATAATTTCCAAAACCTGGAAATAATCCAACATCTCTCAACTGGAAAGTGGATAAACCCAGGTTTAAGACTTCAGTGGAAAGTCAGCCAGCAATATAGAGAAATTAACTATGGACACACACAAAAGCTTGGAAAAGTCTCAAATGCACTGTGATCATAGGAGACAGATTCAAAAGGCTATACACTATATGAGTGCAGTTACATGACATTCTGGAAAAGGCACAACTGTTGGGACAGAAAACAGATCTGGGATCACCAGGGGCAGAGGTAGGAGGGAAGGTTTATTAACACGTAGGAGAGGTGGATCAATGGGACTGTTCCATATCTTTTTTTTAACCTTTATTGAGACATAATTGACATATAATATTATGTGAGTTTAAAGTATACAATGTGACGATTTGATATACATACATATTACAAAATAATTATCACAATAAGATGAATTAACACATCCATCAACTCACAAAGTTACCTTCTGTGTGTGTGCAGTAAGAACTTCTAAGATTTACTGTCTTAGCAACTTTCAAGGATACACTATAATACAGTAACTCTACTCATCATGCTGTACATTACATCTCAGAACTTACTCATCTTATAATAGGAAGGTTGTACTATTTGACCACCTTTACCCCTTTCCCCCATCCTCTGGCAACCACCAATCTATTCTGTTTCTGAGTTTGATATTTTCTTAGATTCCACATACAACTGAGATCTTACAGTATTTATTTCTCTGTCTGACTTATTTTGCTTAGCATAATACCCTCAAGATTTAGTCATGTTGTGCAAATGGCAGGATTTCCTTCCTTTTTATGGTTGAATAATATTCCTCTGTGTGTGTGTGTGTGTGTGTGCGTGCGCGTGTGTGTGTGTGTATCACAATTTCTTTATCTATTCATCCATAGATGAATAGGTTGTTTCCATGTCTTGGCTATTTTATATAATGCTTCAGTAAACATGGGGTGCAGATATCTCTTTGCAGGTAGCAATTTCATTTCCTATTGTCCTATATCTTGATTGTGATGGTGATTACACAACAAAATGCATTTGTTAAAATTCACAGACCTGTATAAATATTGAGTTAATTTTGCTGGATGAAGATTATACCTTAAATGTAAAGTCAGTTGTTTCATTTTGTTTTTTTTTTTAATTTTTTATTTAAATTCAATTAGCCAACATATAGTAAGTACATCATTGGCTTTAGATGTAGTGTTCAATAATTTATCAGTTACCTGTAACACACAGTGTTCATCACATCACATGCCCTACTTAATGTCCATCACCAAATTACCCCATCCTCCCACCCACCTTCCCCCTAGAAACCCTCAGTTTGTTTCCTATAGTTAAGAGTCTTTCATTGTTTGTATCCCTCTCTAATTATTTCCCCTTATTTTGCTCAGCTCAGCATAATACCCTCCAGTTCCATCCACGGCAATGTGAATGGTAAATGTTCATCCTTTCTGATGGCTCAGTAATATCCCATTGTGTATATATATATATATATATATATATATATATATATATATATACACACCAGTTCTTCTTTATCCATTCATCTGTCAATGGACATCTCAGCTCTTTCCACAGTTTAGCTATTGTGGACATTGCTTCTATGAACATTGGGGTGCAGGTGCCCCTCCAATCACTATGTTTGTTTCTTTGGGGTAAATACCTAGTAGTGCAATTACTGGTTAATAGAGTAACTCTATTTTTAACTTCTTGAGGTAACTCCATCCTGTTTTCCAGAGTGGCTGTACCAACTTCCATTCCCACCAACAGTGTAAGAGGGTCCCCTTTCTCCACAACCTCACCAACATTCGTTGTTTCTGTCTTGTTAATTTTAGCCATTCTGACTGGTATGAGGTGGTATCTCAATGTGGTTTTGACTTGAATTTCCCTGATGCCAAGTGATGTGGAGCATTTTGTCATGTGTCTGTTAGCCATTTGTGTGTCTTCTATGGAGAAATGTCTGTTCATGTCTTCTGCCCATTTTTTGACTGGATTATTTGTTTTTGTTTTTGTTTTTAAGAAAAAAGAAACATTATATTCCACATGGAAGTTAAATTTTTAAAAATCTCAGTAGTAGAATTGTTTCAAGGGTAAATTTCTAACAACTTAAAATCGCTATTTGTGTGTCCTATAGCAATACATATTCTTGTGTTCAAATAATAGTTTTAAAATAAGCAATGATATGTGTTATCATTGTAAGACAAAGAAATAGAACCTACATTATTCAAATTTTACCATTCTATGAGATGGTTTGGAATTTTAATAAGTTAATTTTATTTCATTTACTAGTATTTTTTCAAATAAGCTCCACACCCAGCATGGAGCCCAATATGGGGCTTGAATTCACAACTCGAGACCAAGACCTGATCTAAGATCAACAGTTGGATGTTTAACTAACTGACTTAGGGACCCAGGTGCTCTAATAAGTGAATTTTAAAACAACAAAAAAGAGTAAGAAGCATGAGGTTTGTGCTTGATGAATGCAAATTTTAGTCAATATATAAAATATTTTACAAAATTTGATTAATATCTTGAAAATTGAAATTTATTTTTTAATTATGACTTGTTTAAAAATAAAGAATAAAATGACAAAACACAGTATTACATCAGTGATACAATTAGATAGCTGCCTAAATTATACCTTTTGCATACTGTTTAGATTTATTAAAATTTATGTATTAGTTACGGGTCACTTTTAGAGAATTTCTGTAACTATTACTATACCTGTTGCTTCATGTGAAGGGAAAATCTGAAATTAAAAGTAAATGTATTCTCCCATCAATTATTAAAAAGGTAATAATGAAAAAGAAATAAATAAAGAGAAAAAAAAACTCTAGCTATACCCTTTTGAACATGAATACACCAAGATCAATTTTGAGAGTCATTGCCAAACTTGAGGAAGTAAGGATTAAAGACATAAGCAGTGGGGAAAAGATAATTTTTTCAACCAATGATGCTAAGTTAATTTAATACTCACATAGGAAAAGGAAGAAAAAAATCCATCATTCCTCCCTTGTACATAAAAGTCCATTTCAGCTGGAATGAGACTATAATGTAATAAATAAAACAATACAGATTTGGGAAGATAATATAGGAGTGTATATTCATTACCTTGAGTGGGAAATCAGTAAGTGCAAAAGAAGAGATTGATTCATTTGACTTAATTAAACTGAAATCTGTTCATCTAAAAATATCATTAAATGAATGGTGTGAGCTTAAAACTCTAAAAACTGATAAAATAAAGTGCTGACAAGGATGGGATTCTCAAACACTACTGGTAGGAGGGTAAATTGATAAAAGTTCTTTGAAACACCACCTGGCATTATCTAATAAAAATGAAAATATTATATCTTATGTTGACATGGACTTCTGGTTATAACAAAATAAAGAGGTCAGCAAATCCTTTCCTCAAAAAAAAGTATAAAACCAGGCAAAATAATTTAAAACAACAATTTCACGGCTCTGAAAGTTTACCAAAGGTAAACAACAAATGGAGAGATATTTATTCATGAAAGCTACTAGAACTTTGGGGGAAGAACAGTAGGCATCTACAAACATACTGCTGGAGGGAGTTCCATTCCCCTGCCACTTGTTCAGCCAGTTAATTTTATCAGGTAATGAAAAACAGTAGCTTTGCTGCCGGCTATTGATAGGTTTAAAACACACATAGATATTATATGTAATATCTATATCAGCACTTTATCTGTTATGTATTATTATATATAATATAGACATAAAATACTAAAAGCACAAAGGAGAGAAAAGAAGACGGATTTATAGTAAAGAAAAGTCACTATATTTTACTGGGATTAAGTTGGTACTAACCTGAAGTATACAGTTAAGGTGCATATTGTAACCACTAGAACAATCATTAAGAAAATAATTCATGAAATATGGTTAAAAAGTCAACTTAGGTGATATAAATGGGAATGGAGGAGTAGGGACATCCAAAAATCCTCTCCTCCATAAAAAACATGAGAACACTGGCAAAAAGTATAAAAATCAACTTTCTCAAAACTCTGGAGATTAACCAAAGGCTTGGAGGAGTTCGGGAGTGTTTATTCAAGAAAAACAGCTGAATCTCAGTAAGAACAGTGAGTTCTCTGGCATTTTTAACTTGCCCTATTGCCATCCCCCTCTCCTCAGCTCTCTGGAAGCCTTAAAAACCAGCAGCTCACAACTGCAGTAAAATCTATCATTCCAACTGTCACTGAAAAGGTTGGAGCTCTTTCAAAATCCTATTCCCAGAAAATTGTCATTATTGGACTTGCCTGGTGGTTCCCTGGAAGATCCCACTCACAAGGCTGGTTTTTATTTGACCTTATTTAGAGCTTGCCCAATCAAAACAACCATTCCTCAAGGCCATCTGCTGAAAAAAATCAGTGACAATCACTTAACATTGCCGTTGCCTGAGGCAGTAACAAGAGTTTGGGGCAAATAAATAATCAAAAAAAAAATTAAAAGAAAAGCTGGAGGATGAATTGTCCACAGAGGGCTTTGAAAAACTCCAATGAATTACTAGAAATTTGGAGGTCTGTGTGCATTATAGGGCTATGTCCTGCTCGGAATTGTGTGCATGCTCAGGAAAGACTAAGGAAGCCCTATGCTTTTATTTCTGGTTCAACCTGAGGCTCTACACAGCAGGAAGTAAAGACTAAGTCAGTGTTGTAAACTATCTGGGTGAGTCCTGAGCCCTTCAGCAAAAGATGGAAGATTTATTGGTTCCAGGTATTTCAGGAAATCTCTTTCCAATTATAAGCTTATCAATAAGCTAACCATGCAGACTTTGGTGGCCACACATGACAAAGACAGAATTTATAGAATTAATTCAGGAGAATCACTAAACAAACAGCAATGACAACAACTTCTGCACCAATAACAAAACAACAACAATGTGTGCCAGAAAGGAAGAGAATCTAATTTCCAGAGGTACCACATTATATTATTTTAAATCTCTAGCTTAAAAAAAAGTAAAAGCGGTGCCTGGGTGGCTCAGTGGGTTAAACCTCTGCCTTCGGCTCAGGTCATGATCTCAGGGTCCTGGGATCGAGNGTGCCAGAAAGGAAGAGAATCTAATTTCCAGAGGTACCACATTATATTATTTTAAATCTCTAGCTTAAAAAAAAGTAAAAGCGGTGCCTGGGTGGCTCAGTGGGTTAAACCTCTGCCTTCGGCTCAGGTCATGATCTCAGGGTCCTGGGATCGAGCCCCACATGGGGCTCCCTGCTCAGCGGGAAGCCTTCCCCCCTCCCTTTGCCTACCTCTCTGCCTACTTGTGATTTCTCTCTATGTGTCAAATAAATAAATAAATCTTTAAAAAAAAAGTACAAGACATGCAATAAAACAAAAAAGTATGGTTTATACATAGGAAAAAAACAAGTAATAGAAACTGTTTTGGAAGAAACCCACATGTTAGACTGACTAGACACTTTAAACTAACATTTTTAAATACGTCAAAGACCTAAAGAAAGAAATGTTTAAAGAACTAAAGGAAAGTATGAGAATAATATCTCACCAAATAGAGAAAACCAAAGAAAAGTTAGACTTTAAAAAAAAAGAACCAAAAAAAAATTATAGAGTTGAAACATACAATACTGAAGTGAAAAATTCACTAACAGAGCTAAATTCAGATTTGAGTAGGAAGAAGAAAGAAACAGAGAACTAGGTTCATTGAGATGAGTCTGAGAAACCAAAAGAATGAACAATGGAGAAATATAAGCAGAGCTCCAGCTACCTGTGAGACAGTATCAAGCATACCAATATATGCTTGGTAAGAGTCCCAGAGAGAAAAGAAAGGGTCAGAAAGAATATTGGAAGAAATAACACCTGAAAATTTCCCAATTTGATGAAAAACATAAACATACACATCTAAAAAGCTCAACATAGCCCAGCTGGAGATAAACACAAAAAGATCCACACCTAGCCACATCAACTCAAAATTCTGAAGGACAAGGGCAAGGAAAGACTGCTGGAGACAGCAAGAGAGAAGTGACTAATCATGTTCAACGGATCCTTTAAAAGATTAACACCTGATTTCTCGTCAGAAACCATGGCGGGCCCCAAACCAGTGGGCTGACCCATTCAAAGTTCTTAAGAGGGAAAAAAAAAAACCTGTCAATTAAAATTTCTAATCCAGCAAGATCATCTTTCAAAAGTAAGGAGACATTAAGACATTGCCAGATAAACAAAAACTGAGCAAATTCATCTCTGTCTGATCTGCCCAGTGAGAAACCTGTCCTTCTGGCTGAAATGAAAGGACTCTATGCAATAACTTGCATCCACATTAAAAAATAAAGGCATTGATAAAGGTAACTACCTAGTTAAATACAAGAGAGTATGAATGTATTTTTTATTGAAAATGTTTTGTGGTAAAAAAAATAAACAAGTACACAACAAACTGGGAATAGAAAAAAATTTCTCAATTGATAAAAGGCATCTATGAAAAAACCTCTCATTCTGAGATCAAGACAAAACAAAGATATTTGCTTTTGCCACTTCTATTCAATATCATATTCGTGGTTCTAGTTAGCACAATTAGGAGAGATAGTGAAATAAAAAGCATTAACATTGGAAAGAAAGAGGTGAAACTATCTCTATTCACAGATGACATGATCGCTTTAATAGAAAATCTGAAGAAATCCAAATACAGGCGTGCATACATATACAAAACACAAATGAATAATCGATCAATATACAAAAATCAAGTGTATTTCTATACTGGCAATGAACAATCTGAAATAAAATTAAAATAATTCCATTTATAATGTATCAAAAATAATAAAAAATAATTAAAATTAAAATTAACAAAAAAATGAAACCAGAGAGAGAGACAATTCATAAGAGGCTCTTAATCTTAAGAAAGAAATTGAAGGTTGCTGAGGGGTGGGGTGGGGTGGCTGGATGATGGACTTTGTACACTGAAAACTACAAAACATTGAAGAAATTAAATAAAAATAAATAAATGGAAACACATTCCATGTTCATGGATTGAAAGATTTAATATTGTTAAGATGGTAAAACTTCCCAAATTTGATCTACAACTGGCGCTTTTGTAGACATGGATGAGCTGATCCTAAAACTCATATAGAAGTTTGAAGACCCAGAAGAGCCAAAGATTTTTGAAAATGCAAGAAAAAGTTAGAATACTTACACCTGATTGATTTTCAAACTAATTGTATAACTACAATAATTGAGACAGTGTAGTATTGATATAAGAGCAGAAATCAACTCTTGTATTTATGGTTTATTTATTTTTATGAGGTTGCTAAGGCAGTTCAATAGGAAGAGCATAGTTTTTTGGGTTTGTTCTTGTTTTATTTTAAACAAATGCTTACAGGAAAATTCCATATCTGACACACATGCATACACATGTGTACAAGCTTAGACCTTTATCTCATAACATATACAGAAATTAACTCAAGACAGATTATACACATACATGAAAGCTAAAACTAAACTTCTAAAAGAAAACATAGAAGAAAATCTTTGTTACTTTGGCTTAGGCAAAGATTTCTTAGATATGATGACAAAAGCACAATCTATAAATAAAAATTTGGGAAATTGGGTTTCATGAAAATTAAAAACTTTGCTTTTCAAAAACCACCATCAAGAAAATGAAAAGATAAGCTACAGACTGGAAGATATTATTTATATGTTTGTCAGAAAAGCTATAAAAGAAGTTGAATACAGAAGATCCAGAATATATAACAAACTCTTTCAATTCAAAAATAAAAAGATAAAACAACCCAATTTAAAAATGGGCAGAAGATCTAAACAGCACTTCCTCAAGCAAGATGACTAATGAGCATACAAAATAATGTTCAACATCATTAGGAAAATGCAGATTAAAACCTCAATAAGATACCATTACATGCCTATTAGTATGACTAAAATACTTGATAATCTCAAGTGCTGATGAGTATATAAAACTAAATATTTCACACATGCAGCTGGAAATTCAAAATGATCAAGCCACTCAGAAAGTAGTCTGGCAGTATTTTATGAAGATAAATACACATTTAACACGCAATCCTGCAATCCCTCTCCTAGGTAATTTACCTAAGAGAGATGAAAAGATGTATTACATAAAAACCTGTAAGCATTTTTATAGCAGTTTTATTTGTAACAGTCAAAAACTGTAAATAACCCATATGCTTCTACCAATGAATGGATCGAATGGAATACTACTCAGAAATGAAAAGCAAAAGACTACTGATCCATGCAACACAATGGAATAAATTGCAAATGCATTTTGTTAAGTGAATGAAACCAGAACCAATAGGTTACATATTACATTAATCCATAATATGACTGTCTGGAAAGGCAAAATTATATAGATGAAGAACAAATCAAAGGGTTCTGGGGGCTGGGCATGGGGTAGAGTAAGGTTAGTTATAGTAGGGGCAGCAGAAAGGAACCATGATATAAGAATAGAATCATGACTTTACTGTTTGTGAAAACCTGTAAAACTATACACTACCAAGAGTTAATTTTACTCTATGTAAAATTAAAAGAAATCATAGTTTAAGAAAAACCCAAAGTGAAATAAAAATTATATAAATGAAGTTAACTATATTATAAATGAATGAAATAGCCATGTTCAAGGGAACAGGGAAGAAAAGAACCTAAGAAGAAAAGAAACTTAGCTACTTTGGAAAAGAGCAATTTTGCATATATTTTAAGGTTAAAGACAAGAAGAACTTTTACAATACCATTAAAATACAGTATTATATTTTAATTAATAAATATGTTTCTCACAGGGGCATGGATTAACAATTCTAAAATTACTTTATGGGCATATTAGGGGTGAACAAATAAGTACATATACTTGAATTGACGAGAGCCAGACCTCTCACTGTTGGAGAGAGATATTACTAATAAGACAAGAGGAACACTAAGATAAACTCTGGGGTGTTAAATTAGAGTCAGAAGTATCATTATGAACTTAGAGTTTTTATTTTTTTATTTTTTCTAATTGTATTTATTTGAGAGAGAGGAAAAGTGAGAGAGAGAATGAAAGAGGAGAAGGTCAGAGGGAGAAACAGATGCCCTGTGGAGCTGGGAGCCCAATACAGGACTCGATCCCCGCACTCCGAGATCATGACCTGAGCCGAAGGCAGTTGCTTAACCAACTGAGCCACCCAGGCGCCCCTGAACTTAGAGATTTTAAACAGACATGCATGTGTATGTATTTTCAAGTTAAGTGTAAATACATATACATATATTTCCAAAATCTGTCCCCTGATAGGACATATGAGAAATGACACCCAGAGACAATGAGCACACCTTGTGCCTGATTTTGCTTTCTAAATACCAATCTCCAGTGAAAAAGAACCAGAGCTTCTGTGAAAAGGGATTGATTCAAGTTGGAGTAGGGAAAACACAGGATGACTGTGGAGCATTTTGTGATGCCCAAAAGTAAGAAAGTGCTCAAAAAGGATGGCAGCCAGTTGAAAGGACACAGGACCCAACCTGAAAGAGTTCCCAGTGGCCGAAACTGGAAAAATGGATAAGAAAATAGATAACAATACTACTGAATTATAAGCCATAGATTAAAATAAATATCCATGAGCCCACACTGATATGATAACAAATAAATGAGGGAGAAGATTTTTATAACAGGAGAATTCTGAATAATAAATATAGAGGGAATGGAGGAATACAAAATTGCTACCAGAAAACCACCATAAACATTGTTGCAGGCAAGTCTCCAATGGATGCTAAAGTTAGTGATGAAAAGTTTTAGGAGAAACAGGAGACTCACCTAGTCTCAAAGTATCTTCTCTAAGATACCTGTTAATTATAGTGTGGGAAATAGTTATAGTGGAGAAATCCATTGTGCACAACCTCAACCAAATAAATGATCAATAAGAAGACATATTGACATCATGTAATCCCTAATATGATTCACTGAGAAAGACACATCACTTCTGTGCAATTAAGGGAAATTCTATAAAATAATTGACTTTGTGCTGTGTAGAAGTGTCAAGGTCATGAAAGAGAAGGAAAGACTAAGAACACTGAGAGCTTAGAAGACACAAAGGGGATGTGATCACTCACTATAGGGTGGGATCCTGGAATGGACCTTAGAACAGAAAAAAAAAGACATTAGTGGTGAAAGTGGTGAAAAATAAATGAAGTCTGTAATTCACTAAGTAGTCTTGTATTAGTGTTAATATCCTACTTTTGGCAACTATACTACTGTGTATTAAGATACTAACATTTGGAAAAGCTATGTATAGATGATATATGAATTCTCTGTACCATTTGGTAATTTTTTGTAAATCCAAAATTCTTTCAAAACAAAATGTTTTTTTAAAAGAAAATGTTGATATAATTTTAAAATAAAAAATATATGAATTCTTTTTTTTAAGATTATTTATTTATTTATTTGACACAGAGAGAGGGATTACAAGTAGGCAGAGAGGCAGGCAAAGAGAGAGGAGAGAGGAGGAAGCAGGCTGCCCGCTGAGCAGAGAGCCCAATGCAGGACTCGATCCCAGGACCCTGAGATCATGACCTGAACTGAAGGCAGGCTTTAACCCACTGAGCCACCCAGGCGCCCAAAAAATATATGAATTCTTATAAGCATCTGAAATAATGTTCAATATCATTAGTCATAGTCAGAATGTAATTTAAAATTATAATGAAATACCACTATAAATCCACTAAGACAGATAAAATCCAAAATACTGACAACAGACAAAGAAAGCAAGCTGATGGGTGGATGCCAAGGAATCGCACTGACTCTACCTTCAATACATCTTCTACATTCAAGTATTGGCAAGAAAGCAGAGAGAATGGAATCCTTATACCTTGTTGGTGAGAATGTAAAATGATACAGCCACTCTGGGAAACAGTGTGACAGTTTCCTGAAAAGTTAAGCATATACTTAACATACAACTCAGCAATTCCACTCCTAGGTATTTACCCAAAAGAAATAAACACATGTCCATACAATACCTTGCACATGAATGTAGCATCATTATTTAAAATAGCCCCAAACTGGAAATAAGCCAAATGTCTGTTAATTGGAAACAAGTTGTGGTGTATCCACACAATGGAGAATAATATGCAACAATTAAAAGAAAAAACTGCTGATACATGCTACGACACAGATGACAAACCACACACAAGAGCACGCATTATATGACTTATATAAAATGTCCACAAAAAGCAAATCTACAGAGAAAGAAAGCAGAAGAATGGTTGCCAGGGAATCACACTGGCTCTCCCTTCGACGTATCTTCTACATTCTGTCATTTCTTGCCTCCTCCACTTCCACCTCCCTGGTCCAAGTGCCCATTACCTTCCATGTGAATTTCCACAATCACTTCCTGACAGATCTGATTCTACCCTTACCCCTCATCAGTACTTTCAGCACAGCTAACACCTAGGTCTGATTATCTTACTATTCTCTTAGAATTCTCCAGTGGTTTCCCATTTCACTCAGGGAAAAGCTGAAGTCCTCAGACAACCCTGTACCTTCTCTCCTCTTCTCCAAATCCCCCATTACTCATGCTGCACCACTGGTTCTGGCCTCCCTGCTTTTCCTCAACCATGCACATTCCCACAGGCAGACCTTTGCTCCAGCCCTTTCCGCCACCTGAAAGGCTCTTCCTGGCCTTTCTGCTTCTTCGGGTCTTTGCTCAAATTCCATCTTCTCAATGAGGCCTTATCTTGACATGTCCACTATTGTAACCTGATTCCTCCATCCCAGAACGCCTGATCTATGTAGGCTGCCCTCCTTTCTTTGTTCCCTGACACTAACCACCTTTCAACACTCCAAATAATTTACTCATTCTGTGTACTTTAATTTACTCTTATTGTTTATTATTTTAACTCCCCTCATGAGACTGCAAGGTCCACAAGGGCAGACCTCTTCCTCTACTTTGATAACTGATATGTTAACCAGCTTAACCAGGGTGATGGCTTGGTAATTGAAATGTGGCCTGGATTTTGTTCGACTCATATCCTCAACCAGGTGACGTTGTAGAGTACAGTTCTGCCCAATTGTAGATAAGTCTGTATCCACACAGACTTGTACAATCAGCATATGCCACTAGCTCCAGAACACACACAGCCTTCTCACCACAGCTGTGCTTAGGTCATCTTGTAAAAACTTGCCACTCCCTGATGAGTGGGCTCCTGTGGGCTTCACCCTCATGCTCTTCCAAGCCTTCCCACTCAGAACTTCCTGGGTACCATGGCAGATCCTTGCCCCAGATTTAATTCTTTCTCACTGCTCATTATTTTGCTTTCTAAATCCTTGCCTGGGACATTGTCTCTGGACCCCATTTGCTCAAGATCCCTATAATGGCCCACCATTCCTCTCCTAGCCTAAAATTCTCTTCCCAAAACCACTCTAAAGTCAGTACTAAATCCTTCCTGGTCTAGACTACAGTAAATCCCATCCACTACCCCTCAACCCCATGGTCCTCAAGTTGTGCTCCAGAAAACTCAGAGCTGTTACTCTGCACTGTATGGAGTTGGAAAATGGTGAAAGGGAGACCCAGGGCTACGACAAAAGGTCCCTCAGTCCTGCTTTAATAAATGCATCTCTACTCACAGTAGTTATTGCTTTCAAGCATGACTTTTTTCCTGGAAAAAGAAGTTTTATGTTTAAACCACATTAGAATGTGGATATTCTATGCCTTCAAGATGGACACTGTCATTTTAACTTGGAAAAAACTGTAAGTCCCAGTCATAATCCAGTTGAAAGCATTTTAATAGAGCGCCTATAGAATGTCTGGCTTTGAGTGATAGAACGACTTGATGAGCCCTTCAAGGTTAAAAGGCTACAACATGCACGCTTGGTAAGTTACTCTAGTATTATAAACCAGATTAAATTTAAGGCAAACCTACCATAGAAAATGACGGATTTTTAAATACTTGACCTGCAACAATTCTTTCTGAAAGTAATTATATACCAGAGCCAGAATTTCCTTGTAATCTAAGGATTCCCTCCGTAGTTTATCTATCCTGGAAGTCCACATCTTGAAATGCTTGATGGAGCACACCTATACTTACATGGGACCCAAAATGTAAATGATACAAGTGACTCATGGAGAGTCATATTCTTACTTGTCTGCTTACATTTGCCATCGGGACAGTGGGCAGATGCTCCATGAGGGCAGGACGGGTAGTTTGCCAGACCCTGAGGAAGTAGGGGTGGGGAACAGAGAATGGGAGTTGCAGAAGCCTCTAAACATATCCTCTGACTCAACAATCAAAAAAACAAACAACCCAACTTAAGAATGGGAAAGGACTTGAATAGACATTTCTCAAAAGGAGATACACAAATGAACAATAAGCATATAAAAAGATGCTCAACATCGCCCACCATTAGGAAAATGTATAGTAATAAGACAATGAGATAATACATCCTACCCATTAGGATGGCTACTATTAAAAAAATAATAATAAGTGTTGGCAAAGATGTGGAGAAATGGGAACCCTTGTGCACTGCTGGTAGGGATGTAAGATAAGGCAGCCACTAATGGAAAACTACCCTCAGAAAATTGCAAGCACAATTATCATATGATCCAGCAATTCTACTTCTGGGTATAAACCCAAAAGAATTGAAATCAGGAACTTGAAGACACCTGTGTTCATAACAGCATGATTCACCATAGCCAAAAGTTAGAACCAACCCACATATCCACAGATGGATGAACGGATCAACAAAATGTGGTGTATCCACACAATGGAATATTATTCAGTCACAAAAAGGAAGGAAATTCTGACACACGCTACAACATGGATGAACCTTGAGGACATTTAGCTCAGTGAAATAAGCCATTACTAAAGATAAATACTATATGATCCCACTTAGATAAGATACTCAGAGAAGTCAAATTTGTAGGAACAGAAAGAATGGTGGTTGCCAAGAGTTGGGGGTAGGGGATCAGAATAGAGACATAGTATTTAATGGAAATGGAGTCTCATCTTGGTAAGGCAAAAATGTTCTGGTGGTAAATAGTGGTGGGAGGTTGTACCACATCATATGCTACTGAGCTGTATACTTAAAATTGGTTAAGATGGCAAATTTTATGTTATATGTATTTTACTACAGTACAAATATTGGGGAAGGGGGGGTAGGAACGACCCCGTGAACTTAAAAGGGAAGGCAGCTGTGGCCTCGGAGAAAAGATAAGTGAGCATACCTCATTTTGTACCCAAGTTTCAATGAGAAGCAGATCTTTTCAAAATCTGGTCTATAATGTCACCAGATGCAAAGAAGCTCAAGGCCAACAGGAATGTCAATTGGTCTGACCTTCCTGGAAGCCAGTGTGGAAATATATACGAAAGGCCTTGTATATAAGCATGCCCTCTGATGAGCAATTCCACTTCTAGGCATCTTCTCCTAAGAAATAATCATAGATGTTCACAAGACAGACCTACAAGGATGAACATTTGCTTCCTTGGAACACCTTAAGTATACAACAGCGGGGAATGGCAAAATAGATGAAAGTGTTTGTTGCCAACTAATAAAAGCAGTATTGTCAAAGAATATTCAGTGACATGAGAAATGTTCTTAATTTATCACTAAATGTTTCAAAAAATTACAGAGTGGGAAGTCCACTATGCACATATTTTTACTAAAAAATGTCACGTATCTATTTAAAGAGAAGAGAGTTATAGTACCAGTGATTTTGTCTTCATCTCTTTATTTCCCCAATTTCCCATGCCATACATATAGTGTTTATGTGATCGGACCTAAAAATTCTACATAAATACTTTTAAGTTAAATGTGAGTGCCCTCAGTTCCTGATTGGAGAATACTAGGCCCAGCTAGGTTGAAATTTTCCCTTGTCAGATTCAAAAAGAGATGCAAAAAAATGCCATTTATTTATTGTCTTAAGTCAGGTTTTACTGTCAAAACCAGATCTTAAGAGAGGATTTAAAATGTTTAAGAGAATAAATTTTGCAATCACTTCAAAAGCACCTATTTGCATGCAAGGCATTGGTATGCTAATTTCCAATCATTGCCTTCTTATTCATTAAAACCAGCCACCCAAGGTTCTCTCCAATCAATAATTGAAGGTAGGTGTGGGGGAGGGAGAAGGGGAGGAAGGATGGGAAGGGCCTCCAGAGCCTGGAATTAGAGCTTCATTTCCTTTAATATCCATTCCGTATTTCAGACTCTCAATTCAGATGCTCATTTCCTTATTTAATCATCCAGGAATGTCCACAAGGCGACTTTGATCCCCGAAGTTCATCAGAGTGAGCTAGTTTCCTGCTTGGACTGTCAGTGGAACTTCTCATTTTATATCTGTCCCATTAGTAGGGAGTGGGTTTGGGAACCACATTCTGGAACCCCTTCCCAGACAACAACTGAAATATTAGCCCCATAATCCTTGCCAGAGGGAGGAAGCTCAGCTTTGCACAGTCCAGAAAGAGCCTGCAGTGAAGTTGACTCAGCAAGCCAAGGGCCTGCTGGGACCCAAAGATGCTTGAGAGCCATGTGAAATCTTAGTTACATTCACTTCAGAAATGAGTGATTGTATGCAAGGTTAGCAATGTGTGAAACCTTCAGTGCAGGGAAAGAGAAAAAGATGAGCCCTGTTGACCATGCTGGGAAGGCTAACTGGGTGTTTCTTAAAGGAGAGTGGGTTCAGTTCACCCGTCCTCAGCAGGTGTTGGGGGAGCTACGGTGGGTTCAGACCAGCCTGGGCAGCTCTGCTCCTCAAGCATTCCCAGGACCTCCCATGGGTCCTGGCCAAGGAGTAGAGAGGATCTTCAAGACTCAATTCTAACCATCCTCTGCGTTAAAGTCCCTCCTGTTCTCATTGCCTGGGATGAAACTTTCTCCTGTGTCTGCCTAAGAAACTTTGATGCCAGCTTGAAAACCAGCTCAAAATTCACCAAGAGATAGAGATACCAAGACCAAGAGATAAATAGAGTATGAACCTACAAACCAAGAAGATCCGAGTTCGAGTTCTGACTGTATTACCTACCAGCTGTGTGGTCTGGGGCACATTACCTAATAAAGACTTGTGTCTCCACCGGGTCAAATAGGAGTCCTAAAATCTACTCCACAGAGCTCCTTGGGGAAGTAGACGGGGATGCTCCCTTCAGCCTTCCCCTAAACCATGAGACCCTCAGAGGCATCCTATTCACATATATTTCCTTCACTACTGAAGTAGTGGTGGGCCAGAAGTCTGGCACACCTGCCTGTGGCTTTAGAGTGGTGATTCTCCATGTGATGATGCCTTAGGGAGGTTTTTTAAGAATCCTGTTGCTGTTTCTCCTCCCCTCCAACCCCCAAGCAGAGACTCTGTTTCTGGAGGAGAAGCACAGAGGAGGAGGACAAGGCCTTGTTGATAGCACCCTCCTTGACCCAAGGCATTGGGATTGCAAGGTGCATCGGGGCTGGTTCAGAGACAGCTATGAACCCCTCCACCTTCTAGGGATGGGAGTCCATGGAACGTGGGAGGGGGAATGAAGGAGTTTGGATGGGAAGCACAGTAGCTGGGGTGACACATGACCCACCCCAATCAAAGGTCAATACAACAGGCAGATATATACTGCCAGTCATGGATGTTGGCAACTGTAGGAGCATATTTCTGTGAAGTCAATCGACAGAACAGTGGAACCAGGACACTCTCCAGGCAATGCCCAACTGACCATTATATTTGCATGAACAGACCATGCTCGGCAGGCCAGTCAACTCAGCCTCTTTGAGTTCAGGGACCTTTGGGGTCCCTGAAAAGTCAGTCTAGCCTTCTCAAGCAGGAAGGCCACAGTAGAGGCCTCCAAATGTGCCCCCTCCACACTCATCCCTGTCTCAGTTTACCTCAGCCCCCAGATTCCTGCCTCCTACAGAAATCCTAGCAAGGAATGTTCTCACGCACTTGCACTTGGGCTTTAGGGAAAGTGGGGGCGAGCGGGGGTGGTGAGTTAACTCACCCAGCCACACCCAGGAGGAAAACCACAGAATTTGGTTGACACATTCCTCTTTTGTCAGACTTTGGGACAACAGGCCACCCACCTACTCCCAAGAAACTGATAAGGATTCTTTAAATGCAGAAGAGGAGGCAGGGCTCAAGGGACACTCAGGGGAGAAGGCAGAGAGGTTGTCATGCCCTAGCCCCTAGGAACTGGTAGTGTGAGCCACACAAAACCATGTTCCTGCCTCCCTCCCTCCTGTCTTTCTTCTGGGCTCAGGCTCCCCATCACCTGCTCACCTGGGTGAGACACTGCGACTGCTCCTGTCACCCCCTCGCCCTTCCCACTCCTGGGAGACAGCTGCCACCACAGCTCCACCCCCCACCCAAGGTTGGCAGGAGTGCAGGAGTGATTTCTCTGGCCTGTCTGTGGAGAGATTTAGTTGGCCCATCCTGGATTTGGAGACTTATGGCTCCAAGTGGATGATCTCCCATCCAGACTCACTCTGTGAGCCTGGATTCCTCTCCCTTCCACTTCTGGGCCGGTTCCAGACACAAGCATCGCCTTTATCTGACTCCCAATGACATCACCTCCCCATGCTCTGAGGGCTTTTCTCCTATTGTTAGACTGTCACTGAGCTCTGTCCCAGCTCTTACAATGCCACAGTTGGGCAGCGTCCTTGAGGTCTTGAAAATGTAACAGAGAAATGTCTTGTAGTGAGAAATCAGTATATGGGAAAATAGGTAAGGAAAGTCGCCTCACAGAATTAGGGAAAGCCCTAGTTGGTTTAATTTTCACTGACCCAGTTTCATTGTTCAAAGCACAGCACATAGATTAAGAGACAGTGACCTCACACACACAAAAAGCTCCCTACTGTTCTGCAAATGTCTTCTCTCTTCTATCGCCAGTCCATGGATATTTAACTACACATGAGTGGGTGTCAAAGAGAATATCCCACCCTAGGAAGTAGCAGTTGAGTTTGCCAGTGACTTAAGACGAGTGATTTTCATAGATACAATGGGGAAAAAAATCACTCTCCCTCATTTTTATACAAGAATTTAATGGGGGGGGGGAGAAGGGAGTTCTGGAGTGGTACATGGAGCCAATTACATCTGCACATAACTTCCAGGAATCCACTGCCTAAACTTAAGCCCCTGAGTGAGCAGGAGGGGGATGGGAATCACCTCTTTCTTAGTGGACCTCAGTTTTCTTGACAGTGCACAGTGGTAAAACTGTGGAAAGAAAGTCTGAATGTTTGTAAGAGTTTTGGGTTGACTGATAAAGCTGCAGATTTTACTGCGTAGGAAGCAAGTGGTGACAGCTTTACCAATATCCCCAGGAGGAGGTCAATGCATTCATCAAAGGTCCACAAAAACACTGACTCAGGAAAGACTACAGGAACTAATCATATCATCTACAGAAAACCAAGGTGAGGATGGGAAGGCCAGAAAATCAGACTCTTGAGAGGATACAAGTAATAAAATACTTGAGCAATTAACTTTTTAATACGATAACCTCTGTGGAACCAAAATTGTTCCACATCCCCAAATCTTTGGTAAAGTCTCCTACCCAAAGGAAAGAGTTAATGAGGTTTTTTTCTACCTGAAAGCAGAGAGTTTGGGAAAATTAGCAAAAAGCCTGAACTCCCCAACTCGGTCATGGTTACAGGAGAATAGTGTGGTGAGATTTGGAGCCAGAGGTGAATATGGGTAGGTGAGCCCTTCAAAACTTGCATAAATCTTGAAGAAGGCATCAGACTTCCCATAATTGGTAGCATAATAAGGCAATTGCATTTAATTCTTAAGGGTCAGGGTTACCCAACTAAGATCTGGGTTGCATATGTAATGCAACTTGAATTTGCATTGCATTTATGTTGATGCTTCTGATTTATGTACAGGGATAGAAGAGAAAAACATGGGCATTAAAGTGTTCAGATCACTGGTGTTTATTAGACTACTAACACAACATAAATACCTGTGTTGTGCAAGGTTCCATAGGATGAAGGCCCAGCCTCTGCCATTCCCAATGCTTGCAGACTGATGCATGACCCTATGTTCATGGCTTGTGTATGATCCGCACAATATGGGAATTGATACAAGAATTCAACAGCACCCAGTCTGGTCTAGTTCCCATTCAACCAAACAAGCTCAGGATACGTGCTTGGATATGGAAGTCATGTTAATGGCACATCGCATGAAAATTTCTAAATCTTACTCTCACGTTGATGTACTTATCTCATCCAGTTCCATAAGAGTTTGTTGATGGATACTGGTCTGCATTCTAGTTTGAATAGCGTCACCCTAAGACATACACAGAAATACAAAATTCCTGTTTCCATACAAATAAAACTTAAAAAAAATTTTTTTTTTGAGCAGAGGGGCCAGGAGGCGGCTAATTTATTATAATTCCTCCTTTTCTAGTACATGCACAGAAAGCCTGACGACTGAGTGTCGCGGGTGTGTGCACACACACACAGTCGCACACCCACACACACACAGTCCCTTTCCAGGAACGGCTGGGCTCCGAGGAGGAAGCAGACAGGCAGGGGGATCAAACGCTGTTCCCCAGCTCACCGATCCACTTCTCCAAACACAATAACTTGGGTACCTATGATGGCAACAACGTCCACCAGCATGTGTCCCTTCGACATCTTGTCCAAACCAGCCAGGTGGGCAAAACCCGGAGCCTTGATCTTGCACCTGTAAGGGCGGCTGCTGCCATCGGACACGAGATAAACCCCAAACTCTCCCTTAGGAGCCTCGATGGCAGTGTAGGTAGACCCCAGGGGGGACTTGGTAGCCCTCCGTGTACAACTTGAAGTGATGGATCAATGACTCCATGGAGGTCTTCATCTCTGCTCGCTTAGGTGGAGACCCCTTGGCATCATCGACCTTGATCTCCCCAGGAGGCATCTTGTTCAGACACTGTGCAATGATTCAAAGGGACTAGCCCATCTCCTCCACCTGACACAGGTACCTATCATAGCAATCCCCTCGAGAGCCAACGGGGACATTGAAGTCCACCTGGTCATAAACATTGTAGGGCTGGGTCTTCCGCAGGTCCCACTGGATGCCCGAGCCCCGGAGCATCACACCGCTAAACCCATAGTTAAGCACATCTTCGGCTCTCACAACCCCGATATCAACTGTCCGATTTCGCCAGATCTTATTGTTGGTCAGCATCTCTTCCAACTCAGCAACCCGAAGAGAGAAGTTCTTAGAAAACTCATAAATGTCATCCAGAAGCCCAAGGGGTAGGTCCTGGTGCACGCCTCCTGGGCGGACGTAAGCAGCATGCCTCCGGGCCCCGGAAACACGCTCATAGAATTCGAACATCTTCTCCCTCTCTTCAAACATCCAGAAGAAAGAGGCCATGGCCCCAGTGTCCAGGGCACGTGCTGTCACAGCCATAATGTGGTTCAAAAGCCACATGATTTCTCCGAACAGCACTTGGATCCACTGCACCCAGGGCGGAGGCTGGATATTGAGCAGCTTCTCCACAGCCAGTGAGTAGGCCTGTTCGTTGCACATCGTGGACACATAGTCTAGCCGGTCGAAGTATGGAAGGGCCTGCAGATGGGTCTTGTATTCAATGAGCTTCTCGGTGCCTCGGTGCAGCAGGCCGATGTGGGAGTCACACTTCCGCACCATCTCCCCACTCAACTCCATCACTAGCCGCAGGACTCTGTGGGCTGCTGGGTGCTGGGGCCCAAAGTTCAGGGTCAGGTGTGTCACCGCTCTGTCCTTTGGAGGGTCCACATCATTCCAAGGTGGAGGCTTCCAGTGGGCTGTTTCTCCCCCAAACTGCTCTGCGCATTCCACATCTCGCTGCCATTGGCAAGCCCCTCTGCTGAGCTGAACCGGCAGCCGGCCGCCGGACCCAGGCCGCAGAGCCTGGGCCGCGATGCCCGGAGGCTGCACAGAGCCCTCAGTGCTGCCATCTTGCCCTGCCGCGGACTGCGGGGAGGAGAGCTAAAAAAATATTTTATTTATTGGCTTATTTTATATAAAGAGAGCAAGAGCAGGAGGAGGGAGAAAGACAAGCAGACTCCGTGGCAGAGGCTGTCACGGGGCTCGATTTCACAACCCTGAGATCACGACCTGAGTAGAAAAGAAGAGTTGCGTGCTCAACTGAGTGACTGTACCCAGACACCCCAAATTCCTGCTTTTTTGTAAAAAAGATAAAAAGAAAAGCTTACAAAATCTCCATTAAACTAATACACATGTTCATCTTCATTATAAGACAAGACAATCATAAAATTTGCTTACAGTACAAAGATGATTAAATCCAAAATGGATTAATAAATAATATAAATTATGATTTTTTTAAATGGAGAAATTTAGGGAAACAAGATTAGGAAAGAATGAAAGAAAACTAGGTTGTGGGATAGAAGAGAAGAGAGGTTTGTGAAGAGGAAAAGTCTTAAAGGGGTCTTGAGGGCTGTTTAAGATCAGGATCATTGTAGAGAAGTCCAGAAGCATGTGAACAAAGGCATGGAGGTCGGAACTTTCCATGTGACTTTAAGGAACAGTAAGCAGATGTGGTGGGCAGGAAAGGGGAGTTGGTGCGGAAATGTAATAAAAAAGCAAGAACAAAGGAGAGGTAAGGCCAGAATATAGAAGACATTAAATACCAGAAATAGAGAGCCTAGGCTTTATCTTGCACGTTGATAAACAACAGACCAGAAACCAACATTTTATGGTGACTCGTTTTGTCCATAAATTATTCAATAAACATTGCAGGTACAAGGGACTGGGCTAGATGCTGAGTGACATGCAGGACATGCTGGGAGCAGGCAGAAGAGCTCCATGGCTGCAGCCCAAGGTTAAGGTATGACTCTAGAGCCTGAACTAGGGAAGTCATGAATAAGGAAGAAATGGGATAAATCCAAAATGTTAATTCTAAGAAAAAAAAAAGGAAGGGGTGTCATTAATTACTATTTGAAATTATAAATGCGGAGTGCCCTGCTCCATGTCCCCTGCCCCCATCTGGCAATTTTCCATCATCCTTCAAGATGCAGCTCAAATGTCACCCCCTCTGCAAAACTTTCCCCAAGAAGGGTTCTTTACTTTCTCCTCTGTGCTCACAGAGCACCTTTTACCAAGTTCAGGCTTCTCACTAACAAAGTGAATGAATGAAAAATGGAAAGAGGAGTCACAGGGGGCTCTGAAGATTTCAAGGAAAGGCAATTTGGCAAATGGTCACATGGGGTAATATTTCTGGGGAAGGTTCCTATCAGAACCCACCCCCTAGGAATTATGCTGACAGAACGGCATCCCGGACCCATGTTGCCAAAACAATAAAGCAAATACTAAATAAATGTTAAGTTCATATCAGATAATAAAAGTATACACATACATGCACACTTGACCTTTATCTATGTAAAAATCATTTTAATGTATTCCATTTATTATTATTACATTAGTGTATTTCATCAGTTGAGAAATATTAAGGGAAAAAACCTGGCTAGTTCAGTAGTTAAATAGTTCCTCTATCATGGTAATCCCCAACCCCCAGCTGCTCCTCTGAAGGTGAATGGCGGGGTATCATCAAATTACATGTCATTTTCATGGAGTATATTCACTCATGGACATTGTCTGGGTCAGAATATTGTAGATACTAAGAGTGAGAAGAAAACTAGAAGTATAAATTGTAACAAAACCACAGTGAATGGAGTGAATTTTCTTGTAGACTTTAGTTTTCTATTTATTTAATGAGAAAATAAATATGTACAGGAAATAAATCATGATTTATATAAAGAAATTAAATGTTTTACACATATGAATATATATAACCCTAATTCTCAAAAATGTTTATATACATACATATATGTATGTATAAACATATATAAGTTGAGAGATATAAATGAACTCTCATTAATAAATCTTAAGATAACTCATTGGATTTTTAAAATTAAACATTGAACTATAACAAATTACGTTTAACTATTGAAGACATGTTAACATAGCTTTATATTAACACAGAAGGAAATCTTCCTTTCCTATAAAAAGTAGTGGTTGTCCCAACCCTGGGGAGGTTGGGGGTGGAGGAGAGATGAACTACAAGAGAGGGAGAAGGGGTTGTCTCCCTGAGGTTGGAGTGGATTCTAAAGTACAAGGAGAGGGCAGAGCTGGGAGCTGACCTTAGAAGTCAGGAAAGGAGTTCACCTAGGTTCACTCAACCAAAGGGCACGAAGCTAGAATGGATGCTGGGGAACACAGAATGAACCCCTGAAATGAGAAGGGATAAGTCTGGGACAACCTCTGGAGCTCGTTGATAAGCACATGACATGGCATGTTGTAGTGTGGTGTGGTACGGTGTGATGTGGTATGGCATAGTTTGGGATGGCATGGCGTGGTATAGTGTGATATAGTCTGGTATTGTGTAATGGGATACAACACGATATGGTATGGTAAGGCATGGTACAGTGGAGTCAAGAATGGCATGGCAGGGTGTGGGGCAATCTGGTGTGTCATGGTGTAGTGTGGTGTGGTCTGGGTGGCAGGGCCTAGTGTGGCATGCTATGTTGTGGTATGGTGTGGCAGGGCACGGTGTGACGTGGCTTGTGGCATGGCATGGAATGACAACTTGAACCAATATGCAGGAGGCCCAGATATAGGATGGACTGCAGAAAGGTACTGCAGGCAGCAGGAAGAACACCCTAGGGAAAAGTAAGACTTGGACATGTGATGTGCATCTTCCTCTAGCGGGGACAAGTAATGGCATAGTAACAGGAGGGCCATCTACTGAGCACCTGGCTGCAAGGATGCAGCCACATGCTTTACATACAAAATCTCACCAATCCTCACAATAACCCTGTACGATAGTACGTGAGAAAGTGAGGCTCAGAGAGGTAAAGTACTTTCCCCAAGACCACACAGCTAATAAATGATGGAGGCATATGTGAACCCAGATTTACCCGAGTTCCTTCACTGTTTTCCAAGGGGACTCCTATCTAAACATTTGCAGAGGTTTCCAGAAGATGCCATACATGCATCCAGGGAAAAATAAGGGAATGATTCCAATGACTGCAAACCGCCTATACCAGTTAGCAATAATATGTGGTGGTAGGTGATAGAAACCCCCAAATGGTGGCTTAAATAAAATAGGGGTTTATAAAACCACTGGGTGGCCTATGCCTGGGAGGACACTTCACACTGTGCTCCAGGAGAAGCCATTATAGACACCAGTAGCCCTGGGGACTTGTTTTTCTCCCTTGTGATGAAAAATCAGAGGACAGGCCAGGGCTGGTATGGCTTCCCCAAATCATGAAGAAGCCAGTTTCTGTCTAGATTTTCATTCTATCATCCTCATGCTCATGCTTACGAGATGGCTGCTGGGACTCTAGCCATCACATCCATGTTTTAGATAGGAAGAAGGAGGAAAGAGCAAAAGGAACAGACTGAGTCAGCTCCCTTTACGTTGTTTTTCTGAAACCTTGGAAACCCACCCGATCCCCTCCATTTACACCTCATTGGCCATAACCATATTCCATCCTCATTCTTACCTAAGATCAGAGGACAGGAAGTGTAGTTTTTTTGACTGGGCATATTACTAACCCCAAACTAAATTGGGATCCTGTTAGTGAGCAGGAGAGAAGGGCACAGAGATCAACAGAGCAAGATCTGCCACCTTACTTCAGTGACCCAACTGTGCCTGGAAACTCAACAGCCGAGTGCCAACCTTATTCACAGCATCAGACCCAGGCAAAAAATCCCACCCTCTGACCAGAGAATTTCATACTAAATCTAAGAAATATTCCTAGAGAATATGGATTACATTGGAGAATGGAGACACTGGACTTTAAACCATGCATGTCCTGAAGAAGGGACTGAATAGTGGGAAGGGTTAGAACCACAGTCATGTCCTATCACTAGGTCAGGACCGTGACTCAACTTTGAGGAATGTGGGCCTTCGTGTCCACGGATGTGTCCAGTTTACTGGATCAGGTTCTGAAAGGAATAAGCCTTGATAAGGCAGTATTCTTCAAGAGGGCATTGCTTATCTGCTCCGTGTAGCCTGGACTCCAGAATCCTGGCAGAAATTGTCCCTTGGGTACAGGCCAACCAGATATCCATCCTTAACAATATCTGGAAATATCCTGTTATGGGTTGAATCATATCCCCCAAAATTCAGATGTTGAAATCCTAACCCTCAGTACTTCATATGGGACTGTGTTTGAAGATAGGTCCTTTAAAAGAGGTAATTAAGTTAAAATGAGGTCATGAGGGTGTGTCCTAGTCCAACATGACTGGTATCCTTATAAGAGGAAGAAATGAGGTCATGGACACATGCAGAAGAGGGAAGACTGTGTGAGGACACAGGGAGAGGTCAGCCATCCCCAACCCAAGGAGAGAGGCCACAGAAGGAACCAGCCCTGCTGACACCCTGGTCATGGACTTCCAGCCTCCAGGACTGAGAGGAAATTGCTGTTGGTTGTTTTATCTGCCTGGTCTGTGGGATTCCTTACTGCAGCCCTAGGAAACTAATACGGGTTCTTTCACAAAAGAAATCACTAAGAATGATTGAACCTAACATGAAAGAATGAGAAAACCATGCCATTGACTGAAGAGTTAACTTAAGCATAATGTTCACATATCAAGCTACAATTTACACACCGTGGAGTCGTTACTAACTTTTAATCCCTCTCACTGGGAAATTGGGCCTGCCTGGGGTAAATGCCTCTGTCTTAGTTTGGCTAGAATACATCGATCCTCTCCTTCTGCCTGGTCTTTCTTTGATTCTGGATTTTTAATACCAGTCGCAGAGAGCCTTTTATCTCATCGTCTGCTATTCTTCAAAGCTCCATTTTTAAGTGCAGTTTCCATCAACTCTATTTCTAGACTCTGGTGAAAGCAAGACCCATATGATGCTGAAATGCACAATGCTTTCCCTTCCTTACAGGCACTAGCTCCTTGGTGTTCTGGCAGCAGCTGCATGTGAGCTGGGAAATGGCTTCTCTATTCATGCTCTTTGCTTTGTCCTGTGATGGGGGGGGGAGGGTAATTGATACAAGACCCTGAGATTTTGCTGGAAAGAAAGAAACTTCCTATTTGGATACTGTTACCAATAAAACAACTTCCCATCATTCCTCAGGCTTCCTTGACTCAAGTGATACTTCTTATTTGACAATATCACACCCCACCTCCTGTCCACTTCTCAGCGTGGGTCTTTAACTATTTTATACCCATGATGTGTAGGCTCCGGGAGCTTTGCCAGCTCTTCCTCTCTGGTGGTTTCTGAATCAGAGCAGAGGAGAAGTCTATGAAAGCAGGCCAGAGGGGCATGGCACAGCTCCGGGAACCCCAGGGCCCCACAGCTTCCTTGCTCAGGACATCCACCAGTGGCCGGGACATCCCATCCCACCCCCACCCACCACAAAGCCTAGACCTCTTGTTTGTCATTTAGGGGGAGACCTTGGTTAAATAAAAAGATTAACATTAACAAAAAGAATACATTAGAAAGAGAGAAAATACACAATGTAATAATGGAAAGCAGGATGAAATAAACAATTATAGATAAAAGCTAGAAAGTTTTGGGGGGCCTGGGTGGTGCAGTTAATCGACCCACTCTTGGTTTCGGCTCAGGTCGTGATCTCGGGATCTGGGGTGGAACCCCACCTGGGGGTTGGTGACCAGCATGGAGTCTGCTTGAGATTCTCTCTCTCCCTCTCCCTCTGCCCCTTACCTTGTGCTCTCTCTCACTCTCTCTCTAAAACAAATAAATCTTTAAAGAAAGCTAAAAAGTTTTAAAAGTAACTAGATGTTATAGGCTAAAGAATCACGTTAAAAGGGTGAACCGGGGGGGGGGCACCTGGGTGGCTCAGTGGGTTAAAGCCTCTGCCTTCAGCTCAGGTCATGATCTCAGGGTCCTGGGATCAAGCCCCACATCGGGGGTCTCTGCTCAGCGGGGAGCCTGCTTCCTCCTCTCCCTCTGCCTGCCTCTCTGCCTATTTGTGATCTCTCTTTCTCTCTGTCAAATAAATAAATAATCTTTTAAAAAAAAGGTGAAACAGGATTATTTAGTTCTTTTAGCATCCACTGAAAGCGGGTGAAGTAGCAGATACAAGAGGGAGCTGTGGGAGCAAGGGGCCCTGGGACCAGAAGAGCAGCTGGGAGAGGTGGGGGACGCTGCGGGCCTGTGTCCCTCAGAGACAAGGCCTGAGGCCCCGAACTACTTGCTTGGGATGAAAAGCAGCCACCAGCGGTGCCTCTGCCCTTTAGGCCGAGAAGTCTGAGGAGCCCCTTAACTATTCCAGATGATTTCCCTGTGGCCCAGCTAGCATGTAAATCCAACACCCAGTTGGCAGGCAGGATAATTCCTCCTCAAACAGACAGGCCACCTGCCAGAACAGGGTGAGTGTTCAGAGGAGCTAACCGAGGAGAATATAAAATCTGCTAATGAGGCCATTTCTAAACACACAAACTATCTTGAAGAGAGGGAAAAAGGACTGTAATTCAATGAACAAATCAGACTTCAGGAAGAAGGATAAGTAAGAATGGCACTGGGAAGGATTCTAGTCCCAGCTCATCCCTAACCAGCTGTGGGACTCTGGGCAAGTCAGTTATTTACTACGTGTCACAGCGTCCTCAGAAGTAAACAAGGAGAATAAACCACAGGAGCTCCACGGTCTCTCTCAGTAGCTATGGAGCGGGGCCAGATCTCATTTTCCTCTCACTGGGCTGGCTACCTTGGCCTGCCCCACTCATGCACAAGGCAGGCGCTGCTTCCTCCCCGTGGGCCAGAGTCCAGCCCAGAGCTGGGAGCCCAGGGCCTGTCCTGTCTGCCTAGGAGGACAGGTTCACCACCAGCAGCCAGCACCAAGGAGCAAGGCCAGAAACCCAAAGCAGGGCAGGCTCCCAAGGAACCGTCTGAGCCTGGGCTAGGAAGGCAAAGCAGAGCTGAACTTGCCTGGGATTCAGGAAGGAGTCTGCAGGGGCCTTCCACAGTGAAGGGGATGAGCCCACAGATGGAAACGATAGGCAAAGCTGAGTTCCAGGACAGGTGGGGACCA
Organism: Ailurus styani; assembly: GCA_002007465.1. NCBI lineage: Eukaryota > Metazoa > Chordata > Mammalia > Carnivora > Ailuridae > Ailurus > Ailurus styani. The sequence goes on along the minus strand of LNAC01000672.1, from coordinate 816,079 downwards.
GAAAAGGGACAAGAATGCTCCAGCTGGTTCTCTGAAGACAGGAAGGGACTGTACAGGGCTCCTGCTGAAAGTTATAAACCTCCCCTTACAGCACGGGCTCCAAGCTCTGACTTAGGTGTACCTAGGTGTGGTTGCCACTGAGATGCACTTCCTAGGCCCCCTCTGAAGAAGGACTTGCTACCAAGCTGCGGGCAGTGTGTCAGCCCACTTGTCAGCTCTTTGGGGTCTATTCTGAGATGGAACCAGGCAGGGGTATAAAGGCCTGGCTGTCTCAGTCCCACACAGGACAGCTTCAGGGGGTTTGTATCATACTTTGGCTTCTCCCTCTGCCCCATGCTGCTTCCTCTCCAAACTCCATCCAGAGCCTGATTCCACAGAACCCACTCTGCAACTCTGAATGGTTCCAAGATGACCAATGGTCTCCAGCTTGCTGGCTGGATCTCCTGGGGCCTCCTCTAAAGACAGGTCCTAAGCAGAGGTGTGCTTCAGCCCATTCACATTGCCCAATGAGAGTGCACATCCCTTCCCAACTCAGTGATGGAGGTAGGTAGCTTGAAATTGGCTATGGTGGGAATATTTACACTATGGAAATCAGCAAACACTGCCATTCAGGCCTTTTTCTTTTTGTTCTGGAGAGATGGTTATTAAACATTTATCACCACACCACTACTTTTAGATGATAATAACACCAGACTATTCAAAGAGACCTATTTTGCTCAATGGCATATCATGCAGAGAGCACAGTTAGGGAAGAGCAAGGAAAATTAGAGAAAATACAGAGTCAATTTGCACAGAATTATTTTAAGAGCAGACATTCTGAAGAGTGTTCTTGGGTGCCCTGCTCTTATGGGGCATGGAACTGAGCTGGCAGAAGCAGCATATAGAAACCCCAAACATGGCACTTCCCATCACCTAGAAGAAGTCTGTTCAGGACCTTAGCATCATGGGTGTCACTTCTAATTCAGGAATTGAAGACTTTAGCACATACCTCAAAGGCAGTTTGTGGGATCATTTCCTTAGCAGTGTGCAAGGCAGCCACCGCCATACTCAAGATCCCTTCTGCTATGTTGGCAAGTGACTCTTCACCCTCCATAATCTGTCAGTAAGGTGAACACATTATTTCCTTTCCCCCTTTCTAATCCTTAACAATTTAGGGAGTCATTACACACACCCCCAGTGTGTCTCCAATGTGGCATCTCATTTTTGAAATATTGCCGACCTATAATCCAGGATAAGTGATGTGGAAAGTACTGAACACAATTTCTAGAAGGAAAGTGAAGTCTTTTTAGTGAGGGATACACATTTATTTGACAAATACACATCCAGTGACCAATGCAAGGCATTTTGCTGTCATATTCAATGAGTGTAATGAGAGTTACCCTCTGAAGCAGTCTGACTATTTGGGTCCATGTATGTGGAAGACGATGAAACTCTGGGCACTGGCAAAGGGGTGGAATGTATCTTCTGTCCTTTAGGTACAGAGAGAAATTTTCCATCAAGCTAGTACATTCACCTCTAAAAGAATTATTCACAGGGAAGTAATTCACCCATTTTCTGATGGTGTTCAGATATTGCTCATAGTGGAAACATCATAGACACTTGTTAAATGAATAAATAAGCCAATCTTGACTTCCAGATAAACCAGAGATGATTAATTCTGCCTTAGGATATGTAAAATAAATAAACATTTAAGAGATAGCCAAAGGGAGACCATATGTATGAGCAGAGAGTATGCCCATTGACAGAGCAAATGTATATGTTAAGAAAAACAGAAAGCTTTCCAGGGAATCAAATCAAAAATGGAAAGAAGATGGTCCTGTCAGCTCATGTGGTCCACTGAAAGGTGACAAGGTAGGAGTGGATTTATCCTATTTCCAATAACGTTTCCTTGAAAAAAGCAAGGATAAATGACCTAACCCTCCTTGAAAGTGGGAAGATACAAGTTTTAAATTAAGGTCTCCCACAATTACATATTAAAATCTTTCACAGAAATCTAAACATCAGGGTCCTTATTTTTAGAACCTCAAATATCCAAGAAGGAACTCTAATCATTGAGTGACTATAGAAAATTAAAAAAAAAAAAAGTCCTAATTGGGGAAAACTAAATGAAGAAGATGATGTTGTCATTATGAACAAGACACCAAAAGTTAGCCACATTTTCCTTCAAGGACTCTAACTTCTTCAGAAGAGTGTCCTTTTCCCTTTTGGGGAGATAGAAAAGAAGCAAAGAAACCTTGTGCTTTGAGAATCCTGCCAAGGGGCCCAGCGGAGAGGTGACCCAGACCTCTCAGTCCTGCATGTTCTCACATCCAGGTAGATATTGCCCCACTTGGGTCTTGCCAAATGGAAAAGCCATTCTACCCAACAGAACTGTAGCAGTTCTGGTGTTTAAAGCCTACTCCTGAAAAACCTTTGCCAGAGCCGAGTTCTTGAACTCAGGAGGGAAAGCAAAAGAGAACCATACGTTAAGGGAAAATGTTCTACTGTCCCGCTGAGAAGGAAGGTTCAATTTGAAAATAAAGTATAAAAGGGGAGCCTGGGTGGCTCAGTTGGTTGAACAGCTGACTCTTGGTTTTTGCTCAGGTCATGATTTCATGGTTGTGGGATCCAGCCCCTCCACCCCCCACCCCTCTGGCCGTCTATCTGCACTCAGCTCAGTTAGCCTCAGATAGTCTCTCCCTCTCACTCACTGTCTCTCTCTATATATCTCTCTCTCAAATGAATAAATAAAATCTTAAAAAAAAAAAAGGAAAAGAAAGTATAAGAGCAAGTAATGCAGGAGCCCAGCCTGGGAAAGAGCATGGTGAATCTCACAGCTCCTTACTGAGTCAGGCTAAGGTCCTCCTGCTTTCCCTTCGTTCTCTCCAGCCTCATGGCATGCTAGGGCTATAGATGGATCAAAGTATCAAGTTTATATGTATTTCACTTCCCAGAGAAAAATCTTAAAAACCAGGCCATTCTGGTGGGCTGAAAACAGACAAGGAAGGGAAAGTAAGAGGAAAGATAGGGGACGCTGTTTCTCTGGCGCTATGCAGCCTTCAAACTGGAATGAAATGATGGGTGGAGTTGGGACTTATTAAAATACAAAAGAAGGGATCTTCAAAGCTATAGGCAAGGAGGGCTTTGTAAATGGTGAGGTTATCTGGGCACCGATCGGCATGCATAATCATCCTTCTTATCTGTTTGTACGGCTATACCTGAGTTGGCAGAATCCCCAACCCACCTCCATACCCCAAAATCCCCAAACAAGGTCTTCTTTTGATATTTCAAACAAACTTTCCCTTACCAGAGTGGAGGGAGGAAAGTGGCAGGGTAGGACCAGAAGAAAATGCTATCTTGGCCAGGGATTTAGCCCCCAAAAGAGTCAATAGCACGCACAGAGCTAGCACTAGAAAGATATGAAAGATTCAAATAACCAACATAGCCATCAATCAGGGGTCAGCTTTAAAATTGTTAAAAATCCATATGATGAAATGTGATGTGACCTTTATGCTTGACATTAAGGCTTATATATTTATGTCCCAGGGCAGTACGGCCCCATTTTTGTAAAGCAAGCATATAAATATAAATAGAATTTAGAATGTTGAGGTAATAGTACCTTAACTTTGATTACCCCCACATTATAGTAAGTAATTCATTTATATATATATATATATATATATATATATATATATATATATATAGTATACTGGAGACCTTGTACTGAGAAAAAAAAATTGTTTCAGCAAATCAAGTACTTCATCTGCACAGGAAAACCATAGCCCTGACACTAGTTAACCCAGGAGTTTCCAGAGTCCTCCAGAGTGGAAACCCAACCCTATTGGGCTCTGAGATACCCCACTGGCAGGAACAAAGGTGGGAGGGCAGCCTGGTGTTTGGAGGGAGAGGAGGTGCAGCAGACACAAGCTCTACCTGTAAGTAGTTTCCTTCACACTTCCACTTTAATGCCAAGCTTCTACAGTTGATTCTTATTCTACAAATTAAGAAAAAAAATACTTAGGTAAAATAATAAATACTAGGTAGAAGCTTAGAGAAGATTTTTCAAAGGTTAGAGAAAAACACCAGTGAAAGACTAAAAATTTTTTTTCTTTCTTTTTTTAAATTTTTTAAATTTTTTATTTTTTTTTTTGTTATTTGCCCCAGGGATACAGGTCTGTGAATCATCAGGCTTTCACCTTTCACAGCATTCACCAAAACACAAACCCTCCCCAATGTCCATAACCTATCCACCCTATCCCTACCCTCCCACCCCCCAGTAACCCTCAGTTTGTTTTGTGAGATTAGGAGTCTCTTATAGTTTGAAAGACTAAAAATTTTTAATGGAGTTATTATTTTTAAAAATTGAGTTTGGAATTATGAGTTAAAATAGAGGGAAATCTAGAAGTCAGTAAGTTTTAATTGTTAAAAACACAAAAATAAGCAGTGAAAGCTGAAATCATTGAGACATTATGTTTGTAATGTAAAAGCAAATACTACTGAGGATAAAGAACAATAATGAAAATATAAAAGCTATAAAACTAAAAAAAGATTTCTGAAAAATGTCTTTACAGCAAATAAAAAGCAAAGGCTTGAAAATTAGAGATGGTAGGAAGGAGAGAAGGAAAATATAGGAGGAATTATTTAAGCATAAATTGAGATAATAAAACAAGCTGCTACTTTGCAAGGTTACAAGCTAACTGGAATAAGTAGAAATCTTCAAGTGTTCCCTTGGTAATTTCTATTGTGATTTTCTCTTTTATAGTTTACAAATACATGAGTTTATCTCTTGTCATATATTCTTTTATACTGTGTATTTTTAAATGAATTGCATTGTAGTCAGAGAATATGATTGTGTTATTAACAGAGTCAATTTTTATAAATGTTCAAAGTGTGCTCAAAAATAATGTGTAATTTAATTAAACCAATTTTTTAATTGTGCTGCTGAAATCCCTTATATATTTTCTATCAAGTTAATCTTTCATTTTCCTTATACATTTTCCTTGTAATTTCATTAGTTTTTGCTTTACATATTGACATGTATTGTTAAGAACATACAAATTTATGATCATTACCTCTTGCAGAATTGTACTTTTCTTTTTATGAATGTTCCCTTTTATCCTTTTTATATGTTCATTTATAATGAATCTCTGCCCTAAAATTCATCTGCCAGTTTAATTTTTCCAAATAAATTTTTCAGTTTAATTTTTTACTATTCTGTGTCATTTCTGAAGTATGTCTCTTGTTAATAATACAAAGTTGAATTTAATTTTTAAAAATCAAATTTGAAAGTTTATGTCTTTTAAAAGACTTACAACTTTTTACATTTATTGTAATTACTGATTCCTTTGGACATATTTCTACCATCTTATTCCATGTTTTTTCCTTTGCTTCCTCTTTTCTCTTTTTCTAACTTCCCTTAAAATTTGTTAATGTTTACTTTAGTCCTTCTCATTTCTTTTGCCTACTTTGGAAGGATATGTTGTGTTCTGTTCTTTTAGTTGCATTTTTCAATTTTTAGCAATCATAATCAACAATAAATAAGAAAGTTAAATATTCAGTGTCTACACATCTTCTTTCAAACATGATAAGAAATGCTTCAGCTACCCACTGAAAATATTCTTCCATGTGATTATCATCTAGAATTTGAGTCATACTGCTTTTTTAGACATACACACAAAAATTAGATTTTCTTCTCATTGGTTTGCTTTGGTGAAACATATTTTATTAATGATTTATGTTCACCATTGCTTCTTAGATCCTGTCCTTCCCTCTTGCTTCACATTGCCTCTGTTGAATTACATCTTTATTAGCTCTTACAGTAAGAATCTGTAAGTGGTGAACTCATTTAATCTTTGTCTAAAAACTTATTTACTTTGCCCTTGTGCACAAATAATAGTTTAGTTAGATATAGAATTCTAGGTTGTCTATTTTCCATTAACCCTTTGAAAATATTACTCCAGTGCCTCCTATCATCCACTGTGTTTAAGTCGATGTCTTATGTCATTCTAGTTATTGTTTTTATAGTTTTAACATTTATTCTTTCTAATAGCCTCTAATATTTTATCCTTATTTTTGATATTCAGTGTTTTACTACAGTGCATTTAGGTTTGTGATTACTTTTGATTCAGTATGCACCTTTAAAAAACCAATGGCTTTCTTCAATTTTGAAAAATTATCATCAATGTATCTTCAAATTTTGGTGTTCACCATTGAGCCAATTCTTGCCTTGTAGAATTCCTATTATATGATTATTGAAGCCCCTTGATTTCCCTTCTATGACTCTTAACTTCTTTTTCATACTTTCTGTTTCTTTTTCTCTTTATACTGCATTCTAGTGATATTTCCAGTTAATTTTCTCTTCAACTGAATGCTATAGATCTTATTTCATTTATCATGTTTTTAAATCTCATTTATTATTATTTTAATCTAGGATTTTTAGTTGGTTCCTTTCCTATTTCTGCATGCTTTTCATTATTTATCCATCTTTTATATAAGTTTTTTTTCCTTGATTTTCCTTGAGTATCCAAAGGTAATGGCTCAGCACAATAGAAGCTATTTTTAGTCAGGTAGCAGTCCTGTGTGGGTGTATGGGTTGGTAAGCTGACTTTTCTCCAAAGAGTCACTGAAGGACCCAGGTCTGCCTTTTCTACATGTGCTTACAGGGTTAAAATGGATGTCTCTATCCCAATCAATTTGTACTTGGAAAAAATTTTAGGAGAGTGCTTCTGGGAAGTTTTTGTGGGCCAGATATGCAACTAGTACACCTCATTTCTACTTACACTTTTTTGGATGATATGGGCACAATTAACTGCAAAAATAGACTAGGAAATACAGTCTAGCTATCTGCTTAATAAGAACAGGAAGTGGAATCCAGAAGAAATAGAAAATTTGAACACACAGATTACCAGCAATGAAATTGAATCACTAATTTAAAAACTTCCAAAAAATGAAATTTCAAGACCAGAGAGCTTCACAGGTGAATTCTACTAAACATTTAAAGAAGAGCTAATACCTATTCTACTCAAACCATTCCAAAAAAAAATAGAAGAGGAGAAAAAACCCAAATTCATTCTATAAGGCCAGCATTACCTTGAAACAAAAAACCAAATAAAGATATTACAAAGAAAGAACTACAGGCCAATATCTCTGATGAACATAAATGCAAAAATCCTCCACAAAATATTAGCAAACCAAACCCAACAATGCTTTTAAAAAATCATTCACCACAATCAGGTGTGATTTATTCCTGGGATGCAAGGGTGGTTCAATATTCGCAAATCAATCAACATGATAAATCACATCAGTAACAGAAAGGGTAAAAACCATATGGTCATTTCAATAGACACAGAAAAGCATTTGAAAAAATACAACATCCATTCCGATAAAAACTCTCAAAAAAGTAGGTTTAGAGTAACACACCTAAACATAATAAAGGCCATAATATTAAAACCCCACAGCTAACATCATACTCAATGGGGGAAAACTGAGAGCTTTTCTCCTAAGATCGGGAACAAGATGAAGATGTCCACTCACACCACTTTTATTCCACATACCACTGGAAGGCCTCGCCACAGAAATCAGACAACAAAATAAAATTAAAGGCATCCAGATCTGTAAGAAAGAAGTGAAACTTTGACTATTTACGGTTGTTATGATACTATATAGAAAAAACCATAAAGACTCCACCAAAAAACTACTAGAACTGATAAGTGAACTCAGTAAGGTCACAATATACAAAATCAATATACAGAAATCTGCTGCATCTCTATACACAAATAATAAAGTAGCAAAATTAGAAATTAAAAAAATTCCATTGACAATTGCACCAAAAATAACAAAAACCTAGGGATAAACTTAACCAAGGAGGTGAAAGACCTGTACTCTGAAAATTATAAAACACTGATGAAAGAAATTGAAGATGACACAAACAAATGGAAAGATAGAGATAGTCCATGCTCATGGATCGGGGAAAATGTACATATTACCGAAAGCAATTTACAGATTTAACACAATCCATATCAAAATACGAAGAAGATTTTTCATAGAGCTAAAGCAAATAATCCTAAATTTTGTATGGAACCACAAAACCCTGAAATAACCAAAGCAATCTTTAAAAAGAACAAAAACTGAATACATCACAGTCCCAGATTTCAAGATATACTACAAAACAGTTGTAATCAAAATAGTATGGTACTGACACAAAAATAGACAGAGGTCAATGGAACAGAATAGATAGCCCAGAAATAAACCCATGAGTCATTAATCTTTGGTGAAGGAGACAAGAATATGCAATGAGAGAAAGACAGTCTCTTCAACAAATGTTGTTGGGAAAACTGGACAGTTACATGCAAAAGAATGAAACCGGACCACTTTCTTTCTTAACACCATACACCAAAATAAACTCAAAATGGATTAAGGACCTAAAATGTGAGACTTGAAACCATAAAAATCCTTGAAGAGAGGACAGGCAGTAATTTCTCTGACACTGACCATAACATTTTTCTAGATATGTCTCCTGAAGCAAAGGAAGCAAAAGCAAAAATGAACTATTGGGGCTACATCAAAATAAAATTTTCTGCATTACAAAAGAAACAATCAACAAAACTAGAAGACAATCTACCAAATAAAAGAAGATATTTGCAAATCACATATCTGATAAAAGGTTCGTACCCAAAATATATAAAGAACTTATGCAACTTGTGGCGTCTGAGTAGCTCAGTTGGTTGAGCATCCTACTCTTGATTTCAGCCCAGGTCATGATCTCAGGGTCATGAGATTGAGCCCTATGTCAGGGAAACTGCTTGAGATTGTCTGTTCCTCAGCAATCCCCTCACCACTTTCTCTCTCTCTCTAAAATACATAAATAAATAAATCATTTTTAGAAAAGAACTCACACAACTTAGCACCAAAACAAACAAACAAGTAACCTATTAAAAAATGGGCAGAACAACAACGTGGATGGAACTAGAGGGTATTATGCTGAGTGAAATAAGTCAATCAGAGAAAGACAATTATCATATGATCTCTCTGATATGAGGAACTCAAGGGGCAGTGTGGGGGGTTGTAGGGGGTAAGGAGGGAAAAATAATGAAACAAGATGGGATGGGGAAGGAGACAAACCATAAGAGACTCCTAATCTCACAAAACAAACTGAGGGTTACTGGGGGGTGGGAGGGCAGGGATAGGGTGGATGGGTTATGGACATTGGGGAGGGTTTGTGCTATGGTGAATGCTGTGAAAGGTGTAAGCCTGATGATTCACAGACCTGTACCCCTGGGGCAAATAATAATTTAAAAAATGGGCAGAAGACACAAACAGACATTTCTCCAAAGATATTCAGATGCCCAGCAGACACATGAAAAGATGTTCAATCACTCATCATCAGGGAAATTAAATCACAATGAGATAACACCTCACACCTGTCAGAATGGCTAAAATGAAAAAAACAAGAAACAAGAATTGGCAAGGATGTGGAGAAAAAAGAACCTTTTTACATTGTTGATGGAAATGCAAACTGGTGTAGGCACTGGAAAACAGTATGGAGGTATCACAAAAAATCAAAAATAGAATTAACATATGATCTAGTAATTGCAATACTGGGTATTTACCTAAAGAATATGAAAACACTAATTCAAAAAGATATATGTGCCCTTATGTTTATTGCAGCATTATTTACAATAGGCAAATGATGGAAGCAACCTAAGTGTCCATTGATAAATGAGTGGATAAAGAAGAGGTGGTATGTGTGTGTACACACACACACACACACACACACACACACACACACAGGAATATTACTCAGCCATAAAAAATGAAATCTTGCCATCTGAAACAACATGGAGTGATCTAGAGAGTATAATGCTCAGTGAAATAAGTCAGTCAGAGAAAGACAAATGCCATATGATTTCACTCATGTGGAATTTAATAAAGAAAACAAATGAACAAAGAAAAAAGAGACAAACCAAAAAACAGACTCTTAATTATAGAGAACAAACCGATGGTTGTTAAAGGGGAGGTGGGGGGATGGGTGAAATAGGTGATGGGGATTAAAGAATATACTTAGCATGATCAGCATTGAGTAATGTATGGAATTGTTGAATCACTACATTGTACCCCTGAAACTAATATAGTTAGTTAACTCTACTGTTAACTCTACTGGAATTTTAAAAATAGGATGAGGTGTATTTTCCCTAGCTAACTAATCTTCTATTATTATTGTTTTGTCTCGAATGAATTAATCTCCCAATAGCTTCTTTTGTTGGTTGTCTAACTCGTGTTCATTTTCAATGTGCTTAGGAACTTCAGTTTGTATCCTCATCTTGAATGGAAGTGTCTCTCTCCTCTCTTCTCTTCTCTTCCTTCACCTACACTCCCTGCCTACAGTGTGGTGACAGCTCTATGTGCCCCTCTCTCAGGTCTCCCAAACTTGAACCAGATATCATATTGATGGTTCAAGACTTCCATGATACAGAGAATTTAATATCTCAGATTAAGCCATTGGGGCAGCAAGTTGTTTGACCCAGATCTTGGCTACAAGATTGGGTCTTCTTCCTCTTACCTCTCTGCTATTTGTATAAGCCAGGGGCTCCAAAGCAGAATAAGCAATCCGTAGTAAATTCTTCAAATCTCTGTCAGTATACGAGGAGCCCCATTTGAGTACCTAGTTTCATGCAATGAGCCCAGCCCAGATACCCCACCTCAAGTGAAGTGATTTAGTGCCCATAACTTCACAAAATGTAAACTCCCATCCATTTTACCTACTTCAGGAACTAAGCCCAGAAGGCCCATGACTTCAGCACATCCCTCTGAGTTGTGTTTCTTCTACACTTCTGGACAATGAAAATTTTGTGTTGTTTTCTAATGACTCTATAACGTGTTAATGTCTTCTTTTTGTGTGGTGTCTATCACTGATATGTGATGTCTTTGCAGAAAATTTATTGTGGGAATAATACATTTACCATATCCTTTGGACCTTGGTTAAAGAAAAAATGAAAGGGGGAGGAGTGGAAAAGGTGGGCGGAAAATAACTAAAAGTGGACAAGTAGTGTGAGTAAGCCCCCATGGTTTCCCTATAGGTCACTTGTCATTTTGATGTCCTGTGTTCATGGAGAAGTAAGAGGCAAAAATAACACAGTGCTTTTACTCCTAAGTCCAGAGGATGCCCTTCAACTCATAGATGTCTCAGCTTTTACCTCTAAGGACAGGGGATTGTCTATATGCAAACAGCCCCAGGGCCCCAGTATAGAATAAGTGGTAATTATTCTTGATCCCATAAGCTTCATGATAAACATATTGATGACCAATGTCCAATGTAAAGTGCCAGTGTAGCATGGCGGTTGAGTGAGAGCATGGACTTTGGGGCCAGATAATCTGGTTTTAAATCCTGTCTGGACCACTGCGACACAGAGATGTTGGGCAGTTTGGGAAACTTCTCTGAACCTCCACTCTCTCATCTGCAAAATAAGGATAATAATAGTATCTTCCTCAAAGTTCTATTTGCATTAAAATACTAAATATTTGCAAAGTGTCTAGCCCACAGCAAGGACTATATAAGTACTTGCAAATTAAAATATATACATAAGATTCAGGACTTCCTTCATTAGCTGTTTATCTCACCCACTGTCAACCATAATCATTGACTGGTAGAAATCTGTATCTCCAATTAGACCTTCTCCAGAACCCCAGCTGTTTATTTCCAACTGCCTATTGGCTGTCTCTTCTTGGTTGTCCCACCAACACAGCAAACACAGTAAGTCCAAAACTAAATTACCTTGCCCTGCCGATCTGCCTCTCTTCTCATGTTCCCTTCTTTGTCATTGGTATCATCATTCACACTAAGAGAAACCTGGAAGTCCTTCCAGATGGCACTCTTCACCTCACTTCCCCATTCCCCCAGCTTCCTTGCTCCCCTGACACACACCACCCCCCACTTCCAATAAGACCAAACCTTGACCACTGTTTCCCTTCCATACCCAGCCTGTTTCCATCCCCTCTACAATTTACTGCCTTGGTTCCAGCCCAGTTCAAGTTTCTTAGATAGGAAGGAGAATGGATGCTGACTTCACAATAGTAGTGCCTACTAAAGAGCAGAACAAACACATTCCTATTACTGATATCAAACAACTGTCATCCCAGCAACCATGTCACACTGAAGGCAGGTCTCTCACATCATCTTTCCAATAATGGGAAGCACAGTTCTTTGGTGCAGGAGCCAAGGGACAATGTTATCTGACTGCTGAGAAAAGACCAATAATGTCAACAGCCACCATGAACAAGAAACTATGTGAACAAGGATTTTGGAGTAGAGCCCAGTCAGGGCAGAATAAATATATCCTGAAATCACACCTATCTCGGTCCCCCTCCCTTTCTGTTTCCCGGTATAATTTTTCGAACTAAAGAGTATGGGAATTTAAAATGTTAAAGATGTAGACAAATTTTGCTATAAAAGTGTTGGATAAATTTTCACTCCCACCAAAATGGTGATAGATACAAGTTTCTCCAAACCTGGGCCCCCCAGGCCAATGCTGGCTATTATTGGACTTAAATTTTTGCCAATCTGATGGGTAAGATCCGCACACCCTGTTGTTTTGATTTGCATTTCTTCAATTATGAATAAAGTTGAACATCTTTTCATAGGGATAAAAGTCATTTTTCATTTTTTCTTTGCATGCCTACTTCTGTCCTCTGTCCATTTTTGGTTATTGAATGGATGACTCTTTTTCTCACTGATTTGTAAGAGCTCTTTCTATATTAAGACAATTAACTCTTTGTGATATGAATTGCAAACACTTTTCCCATTTTGTCTCTCCCCCCCCCATTTTTTGTGGTAGATTTTTCAAGACAATACTTTTTTGTTTCTATGTTATAAAATATATTAATACTTTTCTTTATGATGCATTGATTTTATGTTTTGATTGCTCAGAGCTTTGATGACTTAAAGGATTAAAGTCTGTATGAAGAGTGTTACTGGAAACTGCTATCTCTCCTCTTCCTCAGCCCATCTGAGCTTCTCTCCCCATGAGCTGAGCACCTCCTTCCAGCAGGGCTGACACTCCGTTGAGGACTTTTATGATCATCCCTTTGTCCCAAACTCAGAGTTCATTGTATGCCAGGTACTGTTTTGGCTCTGAAGATTGAAAGATTCAGAGGTGAAGAAGATCCTGCCCTCCAGGAGTTCAGTTGAGTCACGTGAACAAATACATTGTATAAAGTACATGATAAAAGACTGCACAGGATAGAGTAGGGCCAAAATACAACATAACAAAACCAGCTCAAGAAATTTTATAAAGATGGTGCCATTTGATTTGAGTCTTGAAAGTAGAACAGGTTTCCACCAGGAAGTAGAATGATATAGGGAATTGCAGGTAGGTGGACCGTCTGACTGCAGCAGGTGACCACAGGAATGGGAAACTGATTCCACATTGGGGGATTAGTCAAATAAACTAATATAATGAGAATTATGAGAGGCAAGTTTCTTACTGATGGAGTAAGATGTTACAAAGGTGGACAAGGAGAAGCCAGTTTGAACCCTGTAGTCTTGTTTTGGAATTGAAGACATTAGTGTGAAATGGAAATATACATAGAAATAGAGATAGATATATAGGGATACATATATAGGAAATAGAGATATATATAAAGAGATACATATCTATATACAGAAATATACATTTCCAGGTCAAAGTAAATACAGTTGTAAATGCAAGTATATATACCAGGTACATTCCCTTGTCCTGTCTGCTAAGAGAATCTAGAAGCCATGACACCCAGTAGCAATAGAATACTTGCTATCTAAATTTTGGCTTCTAAATATCATCCTGCACTGAATGGACCCAGGGTTTCTTGGAGAAATGACTGATTTGATGACTCAAGCAGGGAAAGGACAAGATGAACCTAGAATATCTTTTTCTATCAGAAGGAAAACAAGTGTCCCACAAATTAGAGAACATTTCCGAAGGACATAGCAGCCAGCTTAACAAGGCAACCACTGATCAAATTCAGGGATAATCTTATCAACAAAATAAATAGTGATAGTTACAGATCCCAGACCATTAGATAAAATAGAATCTTGTGAATCCATTGACATTATATACATAAATATGTTGAAATTTTGATATAGAAGAGTATATCAAAGTATATCCCTACAAAATGCTTATTAATTCCAATAAAAAATGGAGTAACTCTGCAGTAGAAAAGTCTGGCAGATAATGACTTTAATCAAGTGATCAAAATAAGCTTTTCCAATGATTAAACAAATTGAAATCATGTGCCAGACGGTGGGATGCAAGGAGACAAATACAGTATCATTTGTGTGCTATTTCTGCCAAAGATGCAAAGCCTGAATCCAGTCACGAGGAAACATCAGATAAACTCAAGCTGAGGGACATTCTACAAAATCACTGGGTTATCCTCTTTTAAAATGTCTAAGTCACAAAAGTCAAGAATTCTATAAAGGACATCATTAGGATGAGTAGCAAAACTTGAATGGAGTGTGTGGGCGAGAATTCTTTGTTCATAAGAAATATGCACCAAATTATTCTGGTGGATACAACTTCAGGTTGACCAATTACTCTCAAATAGTTCAGAGAAAAAAGGCTTCATACTGTTTTGCAGCTTTTCTGTAAATTTAAAATTGTTTCAAAAACAAAAAATATAAATAAAAGAAAAAATGTGAAAATTTTTGTCTTAAGATACAGGGAGATCATTGTGGGTGACTTCTACAAAAGTTGTTCCTCCTCCTCAATAGATTCTTTCTCTTCTGGATAATGTTGGGCATTGAGGTGAAATCTGGAGTGGTGCCTAAAAGGAAAGCAGAGCCAATAGGAACCAGGCATGTGGGTCCAGAGCCACTGGATTAAATCAGCCCAGTACCCAGCCCTCCTCTGGACCCTTCCAATTACAGGCATCATTAAAATTCCTTACCATTTAAGCTAGTTGTGTTGGGTTTTCAATGATTCACCACCAAAAGCTCCCTGACTTATTCATAGTCATTGGAAAAAGGATTCCATTGTCCTCCAACAATGAATCCCACTCCCATTCTAACAAATACTTTCCATTTATAAGATACTTAAGTGGAAATCTTGCTCATGGGTAAATAAAGTGGATCCTGTTTACTAACAGGAAATGGGTGCATTGAGTATCTTCTAGAGCCTGTGACTTTCAGATTCCAAGTAAAAAGTAGACTAAAGAGTAAAGGAATATGCTTAGTTTATCACAGTGGGGCACCTCAGTAGGACAAGAATGAATACTGAGTAGTCATGTAATTAAGTTGAAAACAGTCCAAGACAATTTTTACACATCTGCAAGAATTTCCCCCAGTCTTTCCTTTTCTACCTAATCACCTCATTTAATTCTATTGAAATTTCTACTCGTTTTACTCTTCTGTATAATAATATCTTATTATTCTTTCCTCAGAAACCTTGAATAACTCACGAATACCTAAAAGAAAAAGTCATGACACTTGAAGGATATCCTTCCTAAGCATATCCCTTCACATCTGTCCTCTCTTCCTCAATACACTTGATTCTCTAGCCATGCTGCTCACATAGGACTACGCTATATACTGGATGTTTGTGTCCCGCACCCTCTAAAATTCATGTGTCGAAATCCTGGTCCCCAGCATGATGATATTAGGAGGTGGGGTTTTGAGTGATGATTAGGTCATAAGGGTGGAGCCCTCATGAATGGGATTAGTGCCCTAATAGAGAACATTTGTCCTATTCTGTCATGTGAGGCCACAGCAAGGAGATGGCTGTCTATGAACCAAGAAGCAAACTTTCATCAGAAACTGAACATGCTGTCACCTTAATCTTGGACTTCCCAGTCCCTGTAGCTATAAGAAACAAATTTTGGTCCTTTAAAGCCACCCCATCTATGGTATTTTTGTTATAGCCTGAACAAACTAAGGCTACATTCCACTTCTGAAGAAGAGATTTACAAGTATGGAAAGGGGAAAAAACTAGACCAAACACTGAGGTGTTGTTTGAAAATGAAGACATTGCTGTGAACTTGTAGAATTCAATATGTATAGATGGATATAGAAATAACTACAGACATAAGTGCAAGTATGTATCAGGATCTATTCCCTGTATACTAAGAGGACCTAGAAGCAATAGTACTCTAGTAATCAACGAGAGCACCTGCTCACAGAAATCATCATGACTTTTTGCTTCTTTATGTTCATTTATGCCCAACCCTACCATTTCCTCCATTAAAACACCTTTGTCATGCTCAGCCTGTCAAAATTCCACTGAAATTATAAAATATAAAGCACCAAATATATGCCATCAACTATTATTTATCCCTGCCTCTGCATCAAAATCTGGCTTAAGTGTCATCTCTTTTGTGAAGCTTCCTCTGGAATATGCAAGCAGAATTTACATGTACTACCTCTGCACATGGAAGATTTCCTATACCTTCCTGTAACATCAGTTCATCCTTCTTTGTAGCTGTGATAGTTGTCTCCCCACTGTACTGTGAATTTATATGAGTGGGAACTGACTCTGTTTTTCTCTATCCCCTGATCCCCTAGCACAGGGCCTGGAAAATATTAGGTGCTCAGTGAAGGCATTTTGAACGAGATGGAGTCTTTCTCTGTGGAACAGACTGAAGTTAATTGGCCTGCCTACAGAGCTAATCCCTGGAGCTGACCTAATTAGCACTGGGCTCTACCTAAGGAAACCATTCTCAGGGACAAAGCCACCAAAGCTCTTTGTTCCAGCTCTATTTCTGTAGAAGACCATTTCATTTTGCTGAATAGGAAGCAATCTTCACAGAGGTGATTCACCTGCTTAACAGGTCTTTCTCAGAAACATTTGATTGGATCCTTTGCTTTTGCTATAAAATAAGCCATACTCTACAGTTGGAAATGGTGAAGGCACAAAGTGAGTGTTCACCTTTTTTATGACAGCTTCCTTAGACTCTGGATGGACTGGGCAAGACCCCAGGGTGGTGGTGAAATGACCAAATTCTGGCTCCTCAGGAAGGCTGTGGGGCTCCAAATATATTGTACTAAGGAAAGCTCCTAACCAGCTCCTGAGGTTTTCTACATTCACCAGGCAGACAAGAACTAGCTTCAGAGAAGTGCTTTGCAGCCCAAGAACCTTGCATGGTAGGAGGAAATGGTGTTCCATCAGACTCGGACCTTGACCAAGGTCTTTATTAGTTCCTATTGTTGCCAGAACAAATCACATGAATTTGGTAGCTCACATTTATTACCTCACAATTCTGTAACTCAGAAGTCTGGGTACAGTGTAGCTTGACTGGGTCCTCTTTTTGGAGTCTCACAGGGGTGAAATCAAGCTATCAGCAGAACTCCATCCCTTATGGAAGGCTCTGGAGAAGAATATGCTTCCAAACTCTCTCAGATTGTTGGCAAATACATTTCCTTAGGGTTTCAGGGGGCCACCCTCTGCTCCTTGAGGCCTCTCTTGAGTCCTTGTACATGGCTCCTACATCTGAAAGCCAACAAAGACACGCTGAATCCCTCTCCCAACTGGAATCTCCCTGACTTCCCCCTTCTCTCTGTTCCATCCAGAGAGAGATGTCTGCTTTTTAAGGGCCCATATGATTAGATTGGGCCCACCTGGGTAACCTCATTATCTTAAGGTCTGTAAGTTGAAGTACATTGGCACAATATTGGATCTAACCTTTGACAGAGCCTTACATTTACATCACAGGAGTAGGACACCTGACATAAATATAATTGGGTTTTTTTCTTGGTAGAGTATAGCTGGTCTTTGATTTGCAATATGTGGAAAAAAATTCTGGGTGGCTCATTCGGTTAAGTGTCTGCCTTCAGCTCGGGTCATGATCTCAGGACTTGGGACTGAGTCCCACATTGGGCTCCTTGTTCAGTGGGGAACCTGGTTCTCCCTCTGCCTGCTGCTCCCCCTGCTTGTACTCTCTCTCTCTCTTTCTCTCTCTCTCTCTCTCTCTCTCTCTCTCTCTCTTTCTCTTTCTCTGACAAATAAAATCTTTAAAAATAAATAAATAAATATCCAAATATAGAAAACCTAGGTCTTTGAGTATGTATATGAGACACATTACTATTCATCTTTAGACTTATGGAATTGCACACACAGCCCATCTTCGACATGTAGGAGCTGCTGAGAAGCACAGGGAGATCTAGGAAAGCCAAGATCTGGAGTCCAGAAGATACCTGAGGACCATGGGAAACCCCGTGTTAGAATACATGGCAAGACTAGGGGTCAGTTATTACAAGACATGAACTTAGAGTTAGGTCTAAAACAGGATGAGGAGGGGATACAAGGAAAAATTCCCATTTCATGATAGCTCAGATGAAGCAAGCCTAGGATCCAGGGTCATATCTAGCAGGTGATAGACACAAGTTCTAATGGAGGCAACCAACCTTCACTAGTATCAGAAATAGGGAGATACAGCTGTGAGTATCTGACACAATCAAGGGAAATTGAGGTCCAAAGAAGGGAAATCCGTTCCCAGGAAGAACAGGGGTAGCAGGCAAGGGCTATATAATAAGGAATACATGCAGAAAGTGGGTTTCTAGGATCAAAGCAGGTCCAAACAACAGGATTGGTGAGCTGAGAATAGGTAAGCTCTATAGCACCTGTGCTTTGAGACTAAATCTGATCCAAGGGAGTCTGGGGCAAGGTCAAAACTAGGGAGAAAAAAAAGGGGAGCCAGTTACACTATAAGAGGCCCTGTTCCAGGCACTGGAGATATAACTACAGATGTCACATTTCTTTCATCAAGGATCATATCGTCTAGGAGGCAATTATTCAATTACATGAGAAGAGCCAAGAAAAGTAAGCAGCAAGGTTGTGGCATATAGAAGGAACAAGAGAGGATTCTAGAAGTACTGGTTCCATGTTGAGACCTAATGGTCAAAGAGGAGTCAGGTAGTCTCCAGATGCCTCCAAAGCTGGGACAAGACTCAGAATGGGGAGATATTATGGCCTTTTAAGAGTTTAGCAATTGATCAATCAATCAAGTTTAGCAAGTAATTTAGTAAAACCTGGGTATATGGCATATGAGGTTTACTTTCCTGTTGCTAAAACCTCACTGACCAATGTTTCATTTTCACTCCTAGCATTTGAAGATTATTTTAAGGATGTGTTATTTCAATGAAAAGGTCTAAAATTGTCTTCTCTATTTTGGCTAGGAATTTCTCTCTGCCCCCTCTCTCCACCATGGAACAATGTCAGAATTCAAGACTAAACCTATTAACCTGACATTTTCTTTCAGCACTCACAGAATTAGAGTCAAGACTGGTTCTTCAGACTGTTCTTCTATTTGCTGAGGTTCACTCACCTTTTAGCTTCCTGGTGGCTCCAGGACAGTCATGACTGGTACCGTTCTTGAGCTCATGTCACCTGTTTAGAAATGATTCTCAGACCATCTGGCACAGCCTTCTGTTTCTCAGAAATGACTTCTGGCCAGAGAGACACATGCTTTATTCTCTCTACTAAATGTGCTTCAGCAATCTACACGCCTCCTCCCCGCCCCCAATTTGTCCAGCTATGGTCCCTGCTCAACTTGAACTGTCAGGACAACCATTCAACAAACATGGTCCAAAGCATACAGTTATGCATTGCATTGCACCAAGTCAGGGCTGCTAATTGGCTGAAAGTTTGTTGAAAGAGAATACTAAGATAAGCTAGAATACTTGCAGTTTAGCTATCTACTTCAGAGTAAAATTAATTATTGAAGAGAAATGTTGTTCTAATGTTGTATCCACTGTTCCATATGTGTTTTCTAATATTGAGTGAAAAAGAAATCCTATTTGGCAAGCAATCAGCATTCCTTCCTTTATCTAAACAATGTTTAAAGATCCCCTAATAAAGGTAGCAAAGATTCATTGTTTATGCCTCACACATAGTGCTCCATGCAATATGAGCCCTCCTTAACACCCACCTCCAGGCTCACCCATCCCCCCACCTCTCTCCCCTCCATAACCCTCAGTTTGTTTCTCAGAATCCAGTCTCATCTTTCAAGTCCCCCTCCAATTTACCCCAATTCACTTTTCCTTTTCTTCTCCGAATGTCCTCCATTTTATTCCTTATGTTCCGCAAGTAAGTGAACCCGTATGATAATTGACTTTCTCTGCTTGACTTATTTCATTCAGCATAATCTCCTCCAGTCCCATCCATGTTGATACAAAAGTTGGGTATTCGTCCTTTCTGATGGCTGAGTAATATTCCATCATATATATGGACAGATGTGGTCCATATATATGATGGAATATTATCCAGCCATTAGATAGATTTATTTTGAGGAATTGTCTTACATGGTCATGGAGACTGGAAAGTCCAAAATTTGCAGGGTAGGCTGGCGGTCTGGAGACCCAGAAAAAATCCCATGTTGCATTTCCAGTTTGAAGCTGTGGAAACCAAGGGAAGAGCCAATGTTGCAAAGGCTATCTGTTGACAGAATGCCTTCTTTCTTGGGGGAGGTCAGTATTTTGTGCTATTCAGGCCTTCATCTGATTGAATAATGTTCACTTACATTATGGAGGGCAGACTGTTTTACCCAAAGTCCACCAATTTATATGTTAATTTCATCCAAAAATACCCTCAGAAAAACATCCTGAATAATCTTTGACCACATATTTGGGCACAATGCCCCAGCGAAGATGACACATCAGATTAACAACTACAACCTCTAATTAGGATGTTCTCCTTCTCCTTTATTGACAAAGGCCTCCAGACCATGTGATTTTCCTTTCCTCCTTGTGGCTATCCCACCTCATGATCCCCTCTGGTTCCTCTGCCCCAAGCCTGACTGAACAGGGGCCAGGCCAGCCTCCCCAACTATACTGAAGACAGGCATATAGGCAGGCCTATTTTGTTTGCAAGATTTTTCTACAGATCATGACCAGGAACAAACAAGATACAATAAAAAATACAAATGTGGAGATTCCAGGCTTCTGGAATCTAGAGATTATAAGAAATGTGTTCTTTTGATCCTTGACCCAGTTCTTGATCCCCTTTCTGAGGTGGTAACTGAAAATGCCAGGCTTCCGTTCTCTACATATATCCTAGAAGGTAGATCTTCTCCAACCACTGGTCTCTGAACAACTGAAGCTCCAACAAGGTAAACGTAGCCCAATGCAAGGGCCTTTAATCTGAAGAGGACTGTTTGAATTTCTAAGGAAATTTTCAGTTCCCTGCTCTTCAAGCCCTGTTTTTCAAGCAAGAATACTCCCCTAGGGTATATTCTCCCTGGAGTCTTGTCCCTAGAGAGGAGTTTATAAAATCCTTAGAACATTGGGTATAACCATTTCAAAAAACCTAAATAGTCACAGTTTCCATCTGGGCAGAAAATAAGAAACTATTCCCCTTCTCTTCTGCCTGTCACTGCATACCAATAAAGTCAGGAATTTCCACCTTTTCCAAAGAAGAGAATGCTGTAGCAACTGTGTGAGGCCCTGAGCACTACCTTCTAGCCCAGCCAGGTCAATGGCCCAGACCCAGTGCCCAGCACTTCCATTATCCTGGTCCACTCCCCTTTCCAAAGCTAAACCAGATGGGCGAAACGGTGGGAAGCTGCGGCTTTTTCTCTCCTCTTCTTAACTGTTTGGAATCTTTTACAGTTATTCAGGAGAGGGAAAAAATAGGTAGAGTCTTAAGAATGGCAGAAACCATCAGAAGAGGCCAAAGTGTCAAAATGTTTGTGGAGCCCTTCCTTGTTTTATTCACTTTTTGACTTTCCCTTCTTTTCCATCTCATCTCCACTGATAACAGATGAGTCTGTGGTCTCACCGTTTGATGGCTCCATGACCCCAACTACCTCCTCACTGTCCTCCATCTCATTGCCCTCTCTACAAATCCTCTGCCCCTCAACCCATCTTCCATATGGTGTTCAGGCTCCTCTTTCCTAAAACATTCCCTTCAGAGAGATATATCCCCATTCAAAACTTCCAGTGGGTCCCCAGTTCCTACCCCAGAACTTCCACAACCTGATCATTTCCAATATGTCCACCCACCCTCTCATTGATTCGTTGATTCATCCACTTAATCATTCAATATATTCAATCATTATACATATATATATATATATAGAGAGAGAGAGAGATAACACCTACTATGTGCCAGGCCCTAGTGATATGACCCTCTGCTCTATGTGGGCTTACAGCCTGGTTGAGAAAATGGAAACTGATAAGTCATTTCAATAAAGTGTGATGAGGATGACAAGGAGGAAAAACAAGGCACCAGGATCCTCTCCCACAACTGTGTGGTCAAACCCTCTTTTCCCATTTGGCTGGTTTCTTCACTGACCACTGAAAAGGCATTCCTTCCTCTGAGAATTTACTCAACCATTTCCCTCTTCTATGCTGTCCTCCATCCCCAAACCCTACATGACCTTGAAGTCCCAGATCATGTCCTGCCTGCTCTGTTGAGTTTTTTCGGACCCATGACACCCACAAGGAACTTCATTTCTGTGTAGCCACAAACACTCATGAGCCCACAGCATTGTTCTAAGCATCATCTCTGATGACCTGTAACCTACATTCTGCATTCCAGTTTGTCATGAAGGAATAGTCAACCCCAGTCCAAGGTAGCTCACGTTGGGGAGCAGCAAGAAATATATCCCTACCCGCCCCTTTTCCAGCCCTCAATGCTCTAGGTATTACGCACATGCTGCATTGTTTCTATAACCACTCTGCAAATATTTGTTACCTCTGTTTTGCAGAAGGAAAAAACTAAGTCTATAAAAGGTAAAGTAACTTGCCCAAATTCACCCAGGTAGTCTGGCTGGCTGCAGGATATGGCCCCAGGTCTCTCTCCTGCGACACTCACCTGCTTTCCTTGCCACTACTGCCTCCCTGGTCAGCACCCCTGAGGGTCAGAAGCTGCTTCCTCTCAAGGGAAAGAAGCATGGTGGGAATCCCAGAGCCCCAGACTTGCTGACTTTCTAATTAGAGCCAATTATCCCTCCAGCTTCTGGATCGCAAAATATAGGCAAAGTTTCTGTTCCTGAGCACACGAAGCCTCAGGACCCTTACTAGGGCTCCCCCAGCCCTGCCTCCCGAGCCTGTGATCTGACTTGTGTTCTTACTCATCTTCATTCAGAGGCAGGCAGGGTGGCGTGATGGCAGCATGGCTCACAAATGCAGAGTAGCCCAAAAGGATGAAAAGGAGTAGCAGCCGTGGGTGTGTGCTGGGTGGGAGAGGCAGACGATGACACTGTGCTAGTCAGAGATTCAGATTCCAGCCTTGCCTCTCCTGCAATATTAAGAGCTGCCTGTCATTTACTGCATGCACTGAGCTACTCTTCGCACGCTCTGTCTCATTTAATACTCTAGTCACTAAAGCCTAGCATGGAAATAACCAAGGTAGCGCTTCCAATGACATCTTATTTCATCGGGTGCTGGGTACAAGCTATCTCAGCTTCTGTGCAGAGCCCTTGGGACAGGCTGTGTGTTTGAGGCTGTCAGGCTCCCTTGGGGCCCGAGTAAAGCATGAAAAAAGAGACCCACCACTGAAGGTGGAGACCTGTCCAAGTGAGGGATTCCAAGCCAAGACAAAGAAATTCTTTCTCCACTTCCTAAAAATATACATACATACCACCACCACGGCCACTCTCTCTGTTAACTCTTCCAGCTTCTTAGCCTTTTCCACAACGTCTCTATTATTCTACTGGATCATGGAGAAGGTGCCCATTTCACCCCATAGCTATACATACACGCGGATGCACACAGGTGCACGCACACACAGTCTAACTCTGAAAACTACAGAATGGGAGTGCTGGAGGGATCTCCAGAGATTCCCTAATGGGGCAATAACAAGAACGACCTTCTATATCAATAAGGGTTTCTCCACACTAATCCATTCATAAAAATGAAACTGGGAGTTTGGACTGGCCTCTCATTTCTAAGGTTGTGTCTCTCCCTACTCTTCTAATCCCTGTTTCCTCAATATTCCCTGAAGGCAGGACAATGACATAGTTCTTAGTAATGCTTCACAATTTTTTTTTTTTAATTTTTATTATTTGCCCAAGGGGTACAGGTCTGTGAATCATCAGGCTTACATCTTTCACAGCCCTCACCAAAGCACAAACCCTCCCCAATGTCCATAATCCATCCACCCTATCCCTACCCTCCCACCCCCCAGTAACCCTCAGTTTGTTTTGTGAGATTAGGAGTCTCTTATGGTTTGTCTCCTTCCCGATCCCATCTTATTTCATTATTTTTCCCTCCCTACCCCCCACGACTCCCCACCCTGCCTCTTAAGTTCCTCATATCAGAGAGATCATATGATAATTGTCTTTCTCTGACTGACTTATTTTGCTTAGCATAATATCCTCTAGTTCCATCCACGTCATTGCAAATGGCAAGATTTCATTTCTTTTGATGGCTGCATAGTATTCCATTGTATATATATATACCACTTCTTCTTTATCCGTTCATCTGTTGATGGACATCTAGGTTCTTTCCATAGTTTGGCTATTGTGAACATTGCTGCTATAAACATTCAGGTGCATGTGCCCCTGAGGATCACTACCTTTGTATCTTTAGGGTAAATACCCAGTAGTGCGATTGCTGGGTCATAGGGTAGCTCTATTTTCAACGTTTTGAGGAACCTCCATACTGTTTTCCAGAGTGGCTGCACCAGCTTGCATTCCCACCAACAGTGTAGGAGGGTTCCCCTTTCTCCACATCCTCGCCAACATCTGTCATTTCCTGACTTGTTGATTTTAGCCATTCTGACTGGTGTGAGGTGGTATCTCACTGTGGTTTTGATTTGTATTTCCCTGATGCCGAGTGATGTTGAGCACTTTCTTATGTGACTGTTGGCCATTTGGATGTCTTCTTTGCAGAAATGTCTGTTCATGTCTTCACAGCAGTACTATTTTTAGACTTTTGAGAAACCTCCATTCTGTTTCCCACAGTGGCTGCACCAAGTTATACTCCCCCAGCAGTGCATAAGTGTTCCTTTTTCTCCACATCCTTTCCAACACTTGTTATCATTTATCTGTTTGAAAACTTTTGTCTTTTGAAATAACAGGTGTGAGGTGATACCTCATTATGGTTTTGATTTGCATTTCCCTAATGATTTTGAACATATTTTCATGTCTCTGTTGGCTATTTGTATGTCCTCTTTGGAAAAATGTCTATTGAAGTCCTTTGTCCATTTTTTAACTGGTTCTCTGCCTTTTTTGCAATTTAGTTATAGGAATGCTTTATATCTTTTAGATATATCAGATTTATGATTTACAAATGTTTTCTCCCATTCAATAATTTGCTTTTTCATTCTGTTGATGGTTTTCCTTGCTCTGAAAAAGATTTTAGTTTCATGTAGTCCCTCTTCTTTATTTTTGCTCCCTTTCTTGTGTTTTTGGTGTCATATCCAAAAAAATCACTCCCAAGACCAACACCAAGGGGCTTTTTTTCTGTTTTCCTCTAGGATTTTTATGGTTTCAGTCTTATATTTAAGTCCTCACTGAATTTGAGTAAATTTTTTGGGCGGTATAAGATAGGGGTCCAGCTTTGTTCTTCTATATGAAGATATCTAGTTTTCCAACACCACTTACTTATTTTCCTTTCCTCATTCTTGGTATCCTCTTCAAAGATCTGTTGACAGTATAGGTATGGGCTTATTTCTGTGCTCTCTATTCTGTTCCATTGGTTGATGGGCCTATTTTTTATTTCCCCTCCCATATTGTTTTGATTACCATAGCTTTGTTTTTTTTAATTTAAAGCATTTATTTTTATTTATTTTTTATTTTTTATTTTTATTCTTTGCCCAAGGGATACAGGTCTGTGAATCATCAGGCTTACATCTTTCACAGCATTCACCAAAGCACAAACCCTCCCCAATGTCCATAACCCATCCACCCTATCCCTACCCTCCCACCCCCCAGTAACCCTCCGTTTGTTTTGTGAGATTAGGAGTCTCTTAGATTACCATAGCTTTGTAATGTGGTTGAAATCAGGTTGAAATTTCTGTTCTTCTTTCTCAAGATTTTTCTGCTCATTCAGGATATTTTGTGGGTCCCTATGAAGTTAGCTTTGCTTTTTCTATTCCTGTAAAAGATACCATTGAATTTTTTATAGGGATTGTATTAAATCTGTAGATTGCTTTATGTAGGATGGACATTTTATTTTATTTTATTTTTATTATTTGCCCCAGGGGTACAGGTCTGTGAATCATCAGGCTTACACCTTTCACAGCATTCACCATAGCACAAACCCTCCCCAATGTCCATAACCCATAGGATGGACATTTTAACAATATTAACTCCCCAATTTGTGAACATGGAATGTCTTTCCATTTATATGTGTTTCCTCCAGTTTGTATTATTAAATTCCTTACAATTTCAGTACAGGCCTTTTACCTCCTTGGTTAAACATATTCCTATGTATTGTAAATAGAATTGTTTTCTTAGTTTCTTTTTCAGATATTTTGTTATAGTGTACAGAAATGCAACTGAGTTTTCTATGTTGGTTATATATATTGCAACTTTACTAAATTCATTGATTAGTTCCGACAGGTTTTTGGGTTTTTGTTTTTTTTGTTTTGTTTTGTTTTGGTGGAGTCTTCAGGGTTTTCTATAAATAAAATTATATCATTTACAGAGACTTTTACTTCATGCTTCCTGTTGTGGATGCCTTTTAGTTTTCTTCTTGCCTGATTGCTTTTGCTGGGACTTCTAGTACTAGTTGAATAAAAGTGGCAAGAATGGGCATCTTTGTCTTGTTCCTAATCATAGAAGAAAAGGCTTTCAGCTTTTCATAACTGAGTACATTACCTGTGGGCTTTTTATATGTGGTCTTTTCTATCTTGAGGTACATTGCTTTTATACCTAATTTGTTGAGTGTTTTCATCATGAAAGAATGTTGAATTTCATCATATGTTTTTCTGCATCTATTGGGATGATCATATGATTTTTATCCTACATTCTATTAATATAATTTAGTTGATTTGCATATGTCAAAGTATCCTTGCATTCCAGGAATAAATCCCACTTGATTATGGTGTACAAGCTTTTTAATGTGCTGCTGAATTCAATGTGCTAATATTATGTTGTAAATTTTTGCATCTAATATACATCATGGATATTAGCCTGTAATTTTCTTTTCTTGTAATGTGCTTTTCTGGCTTTGAATCACTTGGTAGTTTGTATGTTTCTAAGAATGTTTCTACTTTTTCTAGGTTGTCCAATCAGTTGGCATATAATAATTCATAGTGGTCTCTTATTAAGCTTTGTACTTCTGTGATATCATCTGTAATACTTTCTCTTTCATTTCTGATTTTATTCGTCTTCTTTTTTTTCCTTATCCTAGCTAAAGGTTTGTCAATTTTGTTTCTCTTTTCTAAGAAACAGCTTTTAATTTCATTGATCTTATCTATTTTTTTACTATCTATTTTATTTATTTCTGCTCTGGTCTTTGTTATTTCTTCTAGTAACAGTGAGCTTAGTTTGTTCTTTCCTTAGTTACTTGAACTATAAAGTTAGGTTATTCGAGATTTTTTTCCCTCAATATAGGCATTTATCTCTATAAACCCTCTTAGAACTGCTTTTGCTCCCTCCCTTAAGTTTTCATATGCTGTTTTTCCATGTTAGTTTGTTTCAATATCTGTTTTAATTTCCCTTTTGATTTCATTTTTGACCCATTGGTTGCTCAGGATTATATTAATTCCCAATATTTGTAAATTTTCCAGCTTTCTTTCTGCTCCTGATTTTTTTTTTTTGTCCCATACCATTGTGGCCAGAATGATTTCAATCTTTATATGACTTCAATCTTCTTAAACCTGTTAAGATTTGTTTTGTGTCCTAACATATCGTCTCCTGGAGAGTGTTTTGTGTGCACTTGAGAAGAATGTGTATCACGCTGCCATTGGATGAATGTTTTGTTGGATCCATTTAGTCTAGAGTATAGCTCAAGTCCAATGTTGCCTCATTGATTCTCTGTCTGGATGATCTATCCATTGTTGAAAGTGGGATTTTGAAGTCCTCTGCTATTATTTCATTGCTGTCTCTTTCTCTCTGGATTTGTTAATATTTATTTCATTGTATTTAGGTGTTTCAATCTTAAGTGCAAATATATTTACTGTTATTATATCCTCTTGATTAATTGACACCTTTATCATTATATAATGACCTTCTTTGTCCCTTATTCCAGGTTCTTTACTCAGAGTCTATTTTGTCTGATGTAAGTATAGCTACTCCTGCCCTTTATTGTTTTCCATTTGCATAAAATATCGTTTTATATCTCCTCACTTCCAGCCTATGTTTGTCCTTAAAGCTGAAGTGAGTCTATTATAGGCAACATAAATTTGGGTCTTGTTTTTATCTATTCAGCCACTCTGCTAACTGATAGGGGAATTTGATCTATATGCATTGTACTAATTATTGATAGGTAAGGACTTATCATTGCTGTCTTATACATTGTTTTCTGGCCGTTTTGTAGTTCCTTTGTATCTTTTTTCCCCTCTTGCTATCTAACTTTGTGATTTGAAAACCCTCCATAGTGGTATTGCTCATACTGCTTTCTCCTTATCTTTTGTGCATCTACCATAGGTTTTTACTTTGTCATTACCACAATACCTATGTAAAAAATCTTGCAGTTATAACAGTCTATTTTAAGCTGATAACAACTTAACTTCCATCACGTACAAAAACTCTACCCTTTGACCTACGCTTCCACATTTTGTGTTTTTGATGTCCCAATTTACATCTTTTTATACTGTGTATCTATTAACAAATATTATATCTATAAATTTTTAATATTTTTGTCTTTTAATCTTTACACTAGAGTTAAGTGATTTGCATACCACTATTACAATATTAGAATATTCTGAATTTGAATTCAACTACTTACTTTTACCAGTGAGTTTTATATGTTCATATGTTTTCATGTTACAATTTGGTGTCCTCTTATTTCTGCTTGAAGAACTTTCTTTACCATTTTTGCAAGGCAGGTCTAGAGGTGATGAACTCTCTTAGCTTTCATTTTGTTTGGGAATCCCTATCTCTTCCTCATTTCTGAAGGATTGTTTTGCCAGTTAAGGTGTTCTTGGTTGGCAAGATTTTTTTTTCCTTTAGCACTTTGAATATATTACATCACTCTCTTCTGACCTGTAAGGTTTCATCTGAGAAAACTTTGTGGAGGTGATTTTGTATGCAATTAGGTTCTTTTACTCTTGTTGCTTTCAAAAATTTCTTTTTGATTTTTGAGTTTTATTATCATGTATCTCAGTGGAATCCTCTTTGGGTTGAATCTTTTTGGGAACCTATGAGTTTCATGTACCTGGACATCCATCTCTCTGCCGAGATTGGAAAGTTTTCAGCCATTATTCCTTTAAGTAGTCTCTCTCTCTCTCTGTTTCTCTCTCATTATTATTATTATTATTATTATTATTATTATTATTATTCCATTACTCCTTTATTATTATTATTCCTTTAAATAGTCTCTCTTTCTCTCTCTTTCTGTTTCTCTCTCTTCCCCCTTCTCTGTCCATCTTCTGAAATACTCATAATACATATATTGCTTCTCCTACTGGTTTCTATAATTCATGTAGGCATTCTTCACTTTTTCATTCTCTTTTGGTTTTTTTTTTTTTCATTTTCTGACTGGAGAATTTTGAAAGATCTGTCTTTGAGTTCACAGATTCTTTCCTCTGCTTCATCAAGTCTGATATTGATGATTTCTTTTGCATTTTTAATCCATTCAATGTATTCTTAAGTTCTTGATTTTCTGTTTGGTTCTTTTTTTATAATTTTTATCTCTTTCTTGAACCTCACATTTTGTTCATATATTGTTTTCCTGATTTTATTAACTTGTCTATCTGTTCTCTTGTACTCACTGAGCTTCTTTAAACAATTAATTTGAGTTCTTTGTCAGGCAACTCATTGATCTCCATTTCTTTGGGAAAATTATTGTGTTCATTGATCTCCATTTCTTGGAAAAATATTGTGTTCCTCTGTTAGAACACATTTTCTTTGATTTTTTGTGTTCCTTGAAGTCTTACAGTGTTGTATTTGCATTGAAGAAGCTGTCACCTCCCCCAGTCTTTACTGACTGGCTTGGGAAAGAAATAACCTTCACCAGTCTATCCAGTTAGAGAATCTGAGGCTTTTGTGGAACTCTGTTATGCTTGTATACACTTCACACGTTTTGTTGAAGTGTACAGAATGTTGGAGGTGCCCATGGGCCAGTTAGGTGAACCACAGGTAAGGCATCCCCTGTGACTTGTGGGTGGATATCCTGATGGAGTCTGTGAAGCATTTAGGAGGATGAATGGCAAAACAGTAGCATCCTTGTAATTGGTGCTGAACCCCAGTTGTGCTCCCAGTCTCTCCCAACCCCTTAGTTATGAAAATCACCTCAGTATTCTGGATGGGGTAAAGAAGATGTGGTATATATACACAATGGAATACTATGCAGCCATCAAAAGAAATGAAATCTTGCCATTTGCAATGACGTGGATGGAACTAGAGGATATTATGCTAAGCGAAATAAGTCAATCAGAGAAAGACAATTATCATATGATCTCTCTGATATGAGGAACTTGAGAGGCAGGGCGGGGGGTCGTGGGGGGTAGGGAGGGAAAAATAATGAAACAAGATGGGATGGGGAAGGAGACAAACCATAAGAGACTCTTAATCTCACAAAAGAAACTGAGGGTTACTCGGGGGTGGGAGGGTAGGGATAGGGTGGATGGGTTATGGACATTGGGGAGGGTTTGTGCTATGGTGAGTGCTGTTAAATGTGTAAGCCTGATGATTCACAGACCTGTACCCCTGGGTCAAATAATTAAAAATTTTTTTTTAAAAAAGGTGCCTCTTAGGAAGTGTCCTGCATAGCTGGGGAAGCATACACTGTTGCCTTCCACTGTGGGAGAAATCCATCCAAAGGATTCGCTTTTTGCCCTGATCAGTGCCAGCTTGGGAGAAGGGTGATGCAGACAGGTGGCACTGTTTTTCTTAACTTCTTCAATGCATCCAACCTCTGGCTTTTTTTTATCCAATATTATGCCGGAACTTCCCAGCTGGACTCCTGGACTCCCACAAAAGTACTTTCATCCATGGGTGATTGTCAAACCAGTGTTCTATGAGGGGAGAAGAGTAGAAAATGCCTATTCTGCCATCTTGCTGGCATCATTCTCCTCACAATTTGTTTTAGATTTCATTATTCTCAAGTACCTTGTAAGCCTTCTCAGAAATGGCTTCTGCATATCTTTAGGGGAGATTGGATCAAAGCATCATTAATTCTAGGGGACCTTCTCCTTTACTCTTTAGAATGTAAAATCCTTCTAATAGACTTTATAGATTTTCCTGTCAGTTCAATGTACCTTTGATAATTAACATTTTCAACTAATTTTCTTGAAAGTTCTCCCCCTCTCATCTTTCTCATATTTATTTTTTTAAGATGTTATTTATTTGAGAAAGAGAGAGAGAGCACAAGCTGGGGTAGGGTGAAGAGGGAGAAGCAGACACCCACTGAGCAGAGAGCCCAATACTGGACTCCATCCTAGGACCCTGAGATCATCACCTGAGCGAAGGCAGCCGGTTAACCAACTGAGTCACCCAGGTGCCCCTTTTTCTTACATTTATACTTTCATTCCTGCTTCTTTTGTTTTTCTCTCAGGAAATGTAGCAGTTAAAACCAAGGGCTTTGGCTTGGACTCCAACTCCAGCTAACTAGCTTTGTAAACTTACTTGCCTTGAGAATCTCTTTCCTTTCTGTTAGATGGGAAGATGTTAGTATCTACACCAGAGGATTAAAGATTAAATGGTATAATGCTTGCAAAATGCTTAGCAGAATGACTGATACATACTAAGAGCTTTGTATTTGTTATTTATTGTTCTTTTTCATGCAGAGTTATAGGCATTCATTATTCACAATGGTTACCATCCTCCTCCTCCACCCCCACCCCACCCATCTGTTACAGGTTTCAGCTATAACCTGCAACAAAGACAAATAGTATAGTAGAAGTCTATTCAACAAACAAGTTAACTTCTTGGAACCACTTCAAGCTAGAAATGATGGGTTTCCTTACAGAACCCAGGATTGGCCCAAAACTAATTGGAGCATAAATAGCTCTGGGTATGGGAATCTCAGAGCTAAGTGAACACAGCTAAAAGCCAAATAATTTCTTCAACTACAAAACGAGAAAAATTAATATTATCCTTTGATTCTGGCTCATGATGTCTTCCTTTTCATCTTAAACTTGCACCTTTGCCAAACTTTGTCTTCTTTTGCTCCACGCTCTTCCCTCTGGGGCCAATCTACATCCAGGGCTCACTGCCAGGTCTTTGTCTCCTGAAACTGTTGCTTCAGCTCCTACGTCCAGTTCCAAATTTCCATCTGTGGGATGCTTCCACCGATGTCCCACCAGCAGCACCTCAGACCAAGCAAGTAGAAAATAGCTTATTATCTGCCCACACACAACAGCTTCTTTTTCCATTTGTGGCACCCTCATATTTCTTGTCACTGGGTCTTAAAAACCTCAGCCATCTGTTTCCACCTGCACCCCTCAATCCAGTCTGTAGCTAATACCTATTTTTTTCTTTCTTGGAATATCAGTTGCCCCTTGCTTTCCATGCTCTACCAGACTTGTCTGTCTGACCCTAATCACCTCCAGCCTAGATCTCGTCCCAGCCCCCTAACTCATTCCCTGGGCCATAGCCAATCATTTGTCCAATTGAGCCTATATACTGCCACCAGACTGACCTTTGACCCAGGCACACCTCTGTATCATATCATTCATCTTCCTCATTGCTTACAAAGCAAACAAAGTGCACTGTCTCTGGTTCTAGCATGAAGCTTCTCAATTCCACTTCAACTTAACTCTCTCCCTCTGATTTTCCACAGACTTAGCCAAACAAACATCACCTCAATCTCCAAATGTGTTTTGTCCTTGTTACCTCATGCCTTTGCAAATTTGCTTCTCAAATCCAACTTCATCCCCATTCTCTATTTATTCTTCAAGGTCTAGCTCACCTTTTTTCCCTTTCATGAAGTGTTCTTCCACCTTCCAATCAGAAATACTTCCTTAGAAAGTCTCATTCCTCTGCATCTCCAGAGCTCTTTGACCTTTGGATGCTTTCAAGAATTCAATTCAACAAACACATATTGAACACAAATGAAATGAAAATTGTCCTTGGGAGCTAGGAAGGGGAGTGGAGGAGAGAGCAGTTCCTCTTCTCTCAGTATCTCAGTCATCAGACCTATGAGTCAACAACTCCAAGATATAACGAAGCTATTATAGAGTTGTGAAGAATGTGTTATTAGAGTAAGGAATTACTCAGCATTCCTTTCTCCCCCCTTACTCCCAGTGCTGGGTCCCTCCATTTTAGAGCAAGGTTATAAAACTCCATTGCAAGAAGGCCAGGTTTCTGTGGGAGCATGCCAGGTTCTGTGGTTTATTTTGGAAGAAGAGGTAGGCTTTGGATATTTTTGTCTTGTTGATATTTTGTGAGATTTTATGAGATTACCTCCTTTTATTATGCTTTATATATTGTGATGAGATAATTTCTGAATAAAATTCCTTTCTCTGCCTTTATCCAAATTATACCTACAAATACCCAGAAAATGCTCATTTTCTCCCAAATACAAAGACTGGGCTAAAAAAGAAACTCAATGGAATTATCACCAATCATAAAAAATGCATTAGATTTGTCATATTGTGGCTTAGGTAATAAACAATGTAAAATTAATAATAAAATGTTATAACTCCTCAGGACCTCTATTCTCAACCTGAATATATCAATATTTCATTTTTATCATCTTTTCTCAGATGCTCCTCTCATCTCCTCAACCCAGCTTTACCTGACTGTGCTGCCAGATCAACCACTGCTCCCTGATCCCACATAAGACATGCCACAATGCCCATGAAACTGGGAGACAAGGAAGCTACTCACTGGCACACCCACATACATGTCTTCTTTTTTATTTTTAGTGAGCATTATTGCATTGAGATTTATATACACTTAAATGAATAAAACATACACATAGAGCTTAGTGAATAACAAGAAAGTGAATTCCTGTGTAACGCCCCTTAAGGGCTCACTGCCAGGATCCAGCCCCCCCCTTGGGCCCCTCCCCAATGCATACACACCCCACCCCCAGTATTAGTAGTCTGTCTTGGCTGCTGTAACGAAACACTGTAGACTGAGTGGCTCAACCAACAGACATTTATTTTTCACAGCTCTAGAACCTGGAAGTCTGAGATTCGGGCACCAGCACGTTTGGGTTCTCCTGAGAGCCCTTTCCTCCCTTGCAGATGACCATCTCCTTACTGTGTCCTCATATAGCAGAGAGATGAAAAGGAAGCTAACTCTCTAGTGTCTCTTCTTACAAACCCATCGTGAGGATTCTGCCCTCACAACCTCACCTACCTTAATCACCTCCCAAAGGCCCCACCTCCTAATACCATGACGCTGGAAGTTAGAGCTTCAGCATGAATTTGGGAGAGAGGGAAGAAATAAAACACTCCACCCATGACACCCTCAGAGGTAGCCACAAGATCATCATCATCATCCATCCCCAAATGATAGACCAGAGTTCCATTTTACCTGCTTTTCTACCTGGAAAAAAAAATGTAATCACATTGTATGCTTTGTTTTGCTTCTGTTGCTCAATATTATGTTCTGAAAATTTACTCCTCTTGTTTTATGTAAATTTATCCATTTTTGTTGTTATATAGAACTTCATTATTTGAGCACATTAGAATTTATGTATCTATTCTACAGGTGGTGAATATTTGGATTTTTTCCTAATGCAGCTGAGGTGAACAATGCTGCCATGAACATTCTTGTACATTATACCCTGCTGCACATTGGCCTAAGTTTCTCTGCGTACCTAAGAATGAAATTGCTGGACTACCTCAATCTCACCAGGTAATGCAAGCTGCTTTCCAAAGAGGAATTAGCAACATGCAACTTTCACCAGAGTTCCTGCTGCTCCAAATTTTTGCTGACAATCAATATTTTCAAACTTTTAGCTTTTGCCTATCTCATATGTAATGACATCTTATTGTGGTTTTCTTTTTTTTAAGATTTTATTTATTTATTTGACAGAGAGAGATTACAAGTAGTCAGAGAGGCAGGCAGAGAGAGAGGAGGAGTCCCCGACGCGGGGCTTGATCCCTGTACCCTGAGATCATGACCTGAGACGAAGGCAGAGGCTTTAACCCACTGAGCCACCCAGGTGCCCCTATTATTGTAGTCTTCTTTTGCATTTCGCTGGTTATTAATAAAGTTGAGACTCTTTTCATATTTTTCGGTCATTAGGATTTCCTCTTTGGTTTTATGATGTCCAGTTGTTAAGCCTGTTTTACCATTGGGTTATTTGTATTTCTTATTGATTTGATTGAGTTCTTTATATATTTGATATCCTAGTCCTTTGTCATCTTATGTTTCACATATATCTTCTCCCTTTTTTTATTATGATAAAATATACATAACATAAAATTAACTATTTTTAAGTGTACGGTTTGGTAGTATCAAGTACATTCACATCACTGTGTAACCATCACCACCATCCAACTCCAGAACTTTTTATAATCCCAAACTGAAATTCCATACTCATTAAATATATGTCCCATATCCTCCTCTCTCAGCTCCTGGCAACCACTCTTCTGCTGTCTGTTTCTATGAATTTACCTATTCTAAGTACCTCATATAAATATAATCATACAGTATTTGTCCTTTTGTGTCTGGCTTTTTTCACTGAGTATAATGTCTTCAAGGTTGTAGAATATGTCAGAATTCCTTTCCTTTTTCAGGCTGAATAATATTCCCATTGTATGTGTACATCACATTTTGTTTCTATTCATCCCTCAGTGGACACTTGGGTTGTTTCCACCTTTTGGCTACTGTGAATAGTGCTGCCATGAATATTGGAATGCAAAATCTGTCTCTGCTTTCAATTATTTTGGGTAAATACCCAGAAGTGGAATTTCTGGATCATATGGTAATTCTATGTTTATTTTTTGAGTCATGCCATACTAGCTGGTATTTTATTTTAATGGGAAGATTCTATAAATTCAGAAAATGAACCCCCATCCCCCAGGCTCCAGTCATATATGTCATACTTTTCCTTGAGTTCCTTAGAAGCCAATCATGGGTCATAGAACAACCTGATGCCAAGCTAGAAGGTGCCCTTAGAGTTCATATAAGTCAATCTCCTCATTTTATAAAAGTGAATAGGCAGACAGAGAGGTGATGCAACTTGCCCACAGCCATACAGTCTACTGGGAAGAGAATCAGGGAAGAGCCTAGCCCACAGCCTGTACTGTGTCCACTGGATCACAGAAGGTACACCTGTGAAAGCAGGTACTCAAATCCTTTTAATCACAAGGGACACATGGCCCACAAAGAAGGAAGCACTTCGAACTGAGCCCTCACCCAGCCTGGTTGCAAGGTTTCTGTCCTGTCCGCCAGGGCAAGTCAACTTTGCCAGGGCAAGTCAACTTTCCCAAGGCCTGAGTGCTGGATCTGGCAATGCTCCACTGGTCCCATCAGCCACCACACCTAGGGCCCACCCTAGGTTATCCATCACCAGTCAACCAGTCCATCCCAAAAGAGGCCAGGCACAGTACATAGCTTGTTTCTTTATTTTCCTTTAGGGAGTGTCCTGCCCTGCCTGTTGGTCTGTATTATTCTTTGTCAGTGGTCTGTTCTCTTACTGAGTATAAAATATGCACATAGGAGCTAATTCAGGGTTTGTAGTTTCTCTATCAACTGTCTCAGTGGTGAGCTGAGCTGTCACATAACAAAACGTGAAGTGAAGTTATCTTGAATTTTCCATTTAATTTTCTCTCCTCCCCACTTAGGCTATCTCCAGATCCCTAAGACTTTGAGGTCATACCCAGGAGTTCAGGAACTTCTCACTGCAGCACCTGACCTCAAAAGGACCTCCACAGGGAGCACCCTTTTCTCCAAACTTACCCCTTTGAAACTGACTTGCCCCTTGTCTCCCTCATTGTCAGGGAGCTTCCATACTAGAAAGTGGACCAATATATTGGTTTTTTTCAACAACAATAATAATGAAACTATCTTCCACACTGTCAAATGGGCTTTGTATACAAAAATCAATTTCTTCTTCATTACCTCCAATGACCCAACCATAGTCCTATAGGAAGTATGTGAGGAAAAGACAAAAATCTTCATTTCACTGATGAGAGCACTGATCCTCAAGAAGATAAGTGATTTGCCCAAAAGCATACCACTAAGACTCCAGACCTCAGAATACTTTCATGCTTTATTATGGAGCTCTGGAGTGGGTAATGTCCAACAATAATTAAATGGATAAATCCTTATAAGGTTAATTTAATAAGGTTGAAATTAGGTTAAATAATAAACATTTCAACACAGGGTTCCTGGAGGTGTAGTGGTTTGTCAAGGGAGTGCCTTTTAAGCTGAGAACATTGGGGACTTGGGAAAACCTGAGGGACCCAATAGGAAGGTCTTTCATATGGCCTTTCAAGTGCCACCATGATGGCAGCTGCCTAAGATCAGGAAATCAGAACTTTACCACAGGCTCTCCTATTCCAGACCCCAAAATCCCTTATGCATATCAAATTCCCCTCTTCCCATAATAGAGACCATCTCCTGCACAGCTGGCTGAGTCCCCACCAAGCCCCATCTGTCTTTCCCAGCTACAGAACCCATGAGGGAAAGGACAAGTGATTAGCAGGCCAATATTCTTATAATCCAAGAGAAGGCCATCACTTTATACCCATTTTAATGTTGCCATGAGAAATTAAAGAACTGTTCTATATGTTATATTCATACAGCCCTTTTACAGTTTGTAATTATCTCGGTTGAATCTCCCAGCAGCCCTGAGAGAGACACAGGTTGCACACCACTATCTCCATTTATCACAGATAAGGAAACAGAGGCTCAGAAGATTAGGTGACATGCCTAGTTCCAGGATGATTCAGAGACAGATCCAGGCTGGAATTTGGTCTTAGACACTCTTGTGCTTTCCTGAGGCCAAATTGCTCTGGGGGGTAACATATCCAGGGGAAACATTCATACAGTGACATCTGAGGACTCTGAGCAGTAATGTGA
This sequence comes from Ailurus styani, assembly GCA_002007465.1. NCBI lineage: Eukaryota > Metazoa > Chordata > Mammalia > Carnivora > Ailuridae > Ailurus > Ailurus styani. Next base: position 778,099 of record LNAC01000672.1, on the reverse strand, counting down.
CCATGCTCATTCATATAGCTGAGATTTATCCTGGTTTATCTGGGACTTTCCAGTTTTCTCAGAGAATATAGGATACATTTCAACACACACACACACACAAAAGAATGCATGTTTCCTAGAAGTTATTCAGATACTCTTATGTATATATAGCTTCCAAAATAGACCCAGATAATCTAGGCAAATCTTTCCTTGGTAATGTGGTCTATTGATAATCAATACAAAGTGAAAACCATTGAAGATTATTGTACGAGATACCTTATTGTACCTATGTATATTTCATTCTTACATTTTGCCCTAATTGGATATTCCATTTGCAAATAAAATGTGTTGTAATATTCCTGTTTGGCTTATTTATTAATTCTTTGTTTGGAAAAGTGGGAAGACACAGCTGGTTGGTCATCTCTCAGTTAAACTCTTCTGTGCACTGGGTTGTGCAGGTCATGAGAGCCATGATAGGGACAGAGGTTCTTAACTCTTTAGGGCCATGGATGCCCTCAGCTTTCTGGTGAAGCCTACAGTCTCTTTCTCAGAGTAGTATTTTTTAATTTACAAATGAAAACATGGTGATGAGTATAAATGATATCCCAAGACACCTGCAGTAACGGTACTGTGAGATGAAAATATCTTCTATTGACCAACTACCACTGGTAGTACTGTGGTTGGTTGCCTACACTCATAAAGGAAGGAAAAGAGAAATTTAATACAAAAATGGAACTTCTTTTCTCAGCCAAAGGCACAAACCCCTTGCTATCACATTAAGAATTCCTGACCTAAGGGTTTTACTATGTACCTGGTTAGTCAATCTGAATTACAGTTCAAGTTTCTGGGACAGCATTCTCCAAAATGTGTTCATTGGAGCACTAGTTTTTTTGTTGTTGTTGTTGTTGTTTTACTTTTTTTTCAGTGATCCAAGATTCATTGTTTATGCACCACACCCAAGTGCTCCATGCAATACATGCCCTCCTTAATACCCACCGCCAGGCTGACCCATCCCCCCTCCCCCCTCCCCTCCATAACTCTCAGTTTGTTTCTCAGAGTCCATAGTCTCCCATGGTTCATCTCCCCTTCCGATTTACCCCAATTCACTTTTCCTTTCCTTTTCCTTCATTTTATTCCTTATGTTGCACAATAAATGCTGCTGGGAAAATTGGACAGCTATGTATAGAAGAATGAAACTCGACCATTCTCTCACATCATACACAAAGATAAACTTGAAATGGATGAAAGACTTCAATGTGAGGCAGGAATCTATCAAAATCCTAGACGAGAACATAGGCAGTAAGTAACCTCTTTGACATCGGCCACAGGAACTTCTTTCAAGACATGTCTCCAAAGGCAAAGGAAACAAAAGTGAAAATGAACTTTTGGGACTTCACCAAGATTAAAAGTTTCTGTACAGCAAAGGAAACAGTCAACAAAACAAAGAGGCAACTCACGGAATGGGAGAAGATATTCGCAAATGACACTACAGACAAAGGACTGATATCCAAGATCTATAAAGAACTTCTCAAGCTCAATGCCCAAAAAACAGATAATCATGTCAAAGAATGGGCAGAAGACATGAAAAGACACTTCTCCAAAGAAGACATACAAATGGCCAACAGACACATGAAAAAATGTTCATCATCACTAGCCATCAGGGAAATAACTCAAATCGAAACCACATTGAGATATCACCTTACACCAGTTAGAATGGTCAAAATCAACAGGACAGGAAACAACAAGTGTTGGAGAGTATATGGAGAAAGGGGAACCCTCTTTCACTGTTGGTGGGAATGCAAGTTGGTGCAACCACTTTGGAAAACAGTGTGGAGATTCCTCAAAAAATTAAAAATAGAGCTATCCTATGACCCTGCAATTTACCCCAAAGATACAGATGTAGTGAAAAGGAGGGCCATATGTACCCCAATGTTCATAGCAGCAATGTCCACAATTGCCAAACTGTGGAAAGAGCCAAGATACCCTTCAACAGATGAATGGATAAAGAAGATGTGGTTCATATATACAATGGAATATTACTCAGCCATCAGAAAGGATAATACCCAACTTTTGTATCAACATGGATGGGTCTGGAGGAGATTATGCTGAGTGAAATAAGTCAAGCAGAGAAAGTCAATTATCATACGGTTCTACTTACTAGGAGCACTAGTTTTAATAATATTAACAACTATCTGTTGTGGGTTAAATTGTGTCCCCCAGAAATATATGTGGAGGCTTTTATCCCTTGTACCTGGGAATAGGATCTTATTTGGAAATAGTTTTTTTGTAGATGTAATCAAGTTAAGAAGAGGTTGTATTCAATTAGGATGGTCCTAATCCAATAAGATTAGGTGTCTATGCAGGTGTCATAAGAGAGAAGAGATGCAGAGACACACAGGAAGAATGCCTGTGATGTCTATTAGAGCCAGACATGGGAATGACTGATGCATCCACAAGCCATAGAACACCCAGGACTGCTGGCAACACTAGAAGCTGAGGAAAGAACATGGAACAGACTCTCTCCCTAAAACCTTCAGAAAGCACGTGGCCCTGACAACACCTTGATTTTTAACATCCAGCCTCTAAAATGGTGAAAAACTAAATTTCTGTTGTTCTAAGCCACCAATTTGTGTACTTCATTATGGCAGCCCTAGGAAACATACATGGTATCCTTAGGGGGGAAAAAATGATTTGCGGTCATAAAATTTGGAAACCCATGAGCATTAACTTTCCCTTTTGTGGATAGAGAACATTCCCTAAAATATCAAAGATTCTGGAGAAGATGCATAATTAACACAGGGTGCCCCTCAAAGTGTATTTAGCCAAAACACACTTTATTTGTGGCACAGCTAAAGAATGCTATTTCGTGGAATACTAGGTGTCCCAGGGGTACAAAAAAAAACAAGTCAAATTGACAAAGGGACTGAAAACCGTATAGGAAAGTGGATAGAACAGACAGATGCCTTGAAGATCAGCTCATCTTTGCCACTCATTGCTACACATTAGGAACCTGGGGCTTAAATAAAAAAGCGTGTTTGCCAAAATGCATGTAACACAGCCTTAACATTTGCATAATTGGAGGACAAATGGATCATTAACACTGAATTCTTTTGGTTGGGGTCACAAGAGTTCCCCTTTGAATAAAACCCTCCTATCACTCTACAAACCCATCCCGCCTAAAAGCTGGTTCTACCTTCCAAACTATTTAACAGAATTTCTACTCATGGAGAGAGGTATTTTAAATTATGCATGGGGCCGTGTGACAGTCCCTGGACAGCCTCCCCCCAGGAGATGAGCAGCAGCCTCCCCTGCCACTCCACCTGCCCACCACCTGCCCTGCCCCAGCAGGAGCAGGTAACCCCTTCGCCTGCATGAGCCGTGAGCATGGTTGGTGCAGCTGGTGTGTAACGGCATCTCTAGGAAGATCTTGGGCTCTGGGTGTGACCGAGTGCACGCAGTGTTTCAGTTCAGGTTGCCAAGACACAGAGCCTAGGTTTGGGATGCTGGTCCCAAGCGAGATTTATCCAGGAAACATTCTTAGGACAGGAGAGTGGCAGATAGAGAGAAGATGGGTCTGCCCCGAGACACTCACATCCTCCACAGGATTCTTACATTTCAACCTCTATTCACATATTTGCCCAATTCCAATTTATAAGCCATCAAGCCATGCTGCATTTGAGTCAGTCCGTACGGGCTCAGGAGAGATTGCCAAACATCCAGGAGTTTTCTGAGCTGGTTGTTAAACTCTTGGTGGCTTGACATTGGTCACAGTGGGAGTGTTTTTACACCATGGAAATTGGCAGACTTTGCAAACCAGGGTTGTTTTGTATTTTTGCCAGAGAACTGTCTTCCCAGTACACCCCTACCCCCTGACTCTATGGAAGTCCTTGCTTCCCTCCGACACGCTCTGCGGCATTCCTGCTGAGACTGAGGACCACTGCCTCATCCGCCTTTCTAACTTCAGCTTGCTGGGTCTGTAATCCCAGTGTGGGAATCCGAGTTCTTCTGCCTGATGTAGGCCTTTTGTAAGCTAATTTCACATGAAGTATGAAGGGAAAATGAAGCTCTTATTGCCAAAAACAGGGGCCCTGAGAAACTCCGGGTGCAGTGCCTTAGAAACACAGCTCTTTCGAATGGCAAGATTTCGTTTCTTTTGATAACTGCATAATATTCCATTGTATATATATACCACATCTTCTTTATCCATTCATCTGTTGATGGACATCTAGGTTCTTTCCATAGTTTGGCTATTGTGGACATTGCTGCTATAAACATTCGGGTGCACGTGCCCCTGAGGATCACTACCTTTGTGTCTTTAGGATAAATACCCAGTAGTGCGATTGCTGGGTCGTAGGGTAGCTCCATTTTCAACTTTTTGAGGAATCTCCATACTGTTTTCCAGAGTGGCTGCACCAGTTTGCATTCCCACCAACAGTGTAGGAGGGTTCCCCTTTCTCCGCAACCTCGCCA
>LNAC01000672.1:628844-773275 GCA_002007465.1 Ailurus styani | reverse complement strand
GTTATGGACATTGGGGAGGGTTTGTGCTTTCGTGAATGCTGTGAAAGATGTAAGCCTGATGATTCACAGACCTGTACCCCTTGGGCAAATAATAAAAATAAAATTAAAAAAAAAAAGAAAAAGAAACACAGCTCTTTCAAAGCAGCAACCGCAGGAGAATTCTCCAGCTTCGTCATTTGGCGCCTGATACCCAGTGGCTCACAAAAGCACCGTGGAACCAGGAAAGAAAGTGCAGACAGCACCAGCCTCACTTCTCTGCTGCCTGCGGGAAGCAGGAGGCTCTATTTCCCTGCAGTGTGACCACAGCCCTTCGGCCAGCCTGCCCCCACTTGGAGTGAGGCCATGCCTGGTGGGAGTGTCCTGATTTCGCTCCAGATGGTGGGAAGCCTGGCCAGTGGCGCAAGTTTCCAGCTTCCGCTGCCGTAAGAATGAATGACTCTAATGTGTGCCTCTTTAGCCACTTGACTCACTGCCCCCTTCCTTCAGTGTTGACATTCGGCCAAAACACCCTCCTGATTTTCTAATCATCCCCCTGCAACAGCCTTGGAAATCAGCTGTCTTCCACTCACCAGAACACATGAATTTATGCCAGATGAATGGAAAAGAATACTGATTTAATTCCCTTTTCAGGCAAAATGTGCGGCAACAAGGAGCCAGTTAGACCTGTTGCAAATTCTTGCAGGCTGGCCATTTGTGAGTCATATTTACATGACCCTGAATTGCCGGGTTTGAGTTAATTGCACAGTTTGGCCTACTGCCTATACAATTGGCTCCATTTGGTTATGGAGGCCACTAAATTAATGATCTGAGGCCACCGGCCTATTCAGATCAAGGGGCAGCAAAATTGAAAGGAAAGCAACCAGCCGAATTAACCAACAAAAGGACCGATCTGATGCTGCATGGGAAACGTAACCGCTATAAATTTGGGGAGATGGATTAGTTTGAAACATGAAATCGTTCATATTTGACTATTTTAATCTTTTAAAAATGGTAGTTTTAAATAGTTCAACCTAATCATTATGTCCCCTTGATTTTTAAGTCATGGCTAATCTAACATCTCAGGATTGCTTAGGCTGAGAGTGGGGCCAAGCACAGTCAGTCAGTAGGAGAAAGAAATAGATAATCTCTTCTATCCTGTGCCCTGATTCAAACATGTTCTTCTCAAGTACAGTTTAGTGAGAAGAGCTCTGGTTTAGGACTCGTGAGACCTATATTTTAGCCCCAACTGACTTCCCCTGTGGCCTTAGACAAGCCATTTCTCCTTTAAGCCTCCCTCTTTTCAACTAAAGCAATATCGTAAACATTCTCATGATGCCAAAATGAGTTGATATATGGGAATGCAGCTTTTTAAAGTGAAAATTCCTACATAGATAATTTATAAAGCCTACACGCAGTATGGTTAGCAACCCCTGCTGATATGTGAGTGTGTGTACTCCCTCAGGAGAGAATAAATTTTGAATGCAGTGGTAACTGATTACCCTTTTGTTCCAGTGTCATTTCTGATAGCAAACAATGCCAAAACAGTAACAAATTGCCATTGTATTTTCCATTAGTCATCAGAGTGTAAAAGATTTGATAAATAGCAAGAAAACGCATTGGCTCTTCGGGGTAGGAAATCTGTGTTATTGACAGTAGCAAATTACAGTTCTGTGAAAAAGATGGTGTCACGGTTCTTAGAGATTATTTGCATGGCTGCTGAGACATAAGAAACCCCCAAGAAGCTTTTAGAGGCTTCATCTGTGAGATGAATGGCCTGGTGTCCCCAGCCAGTGGCCCCCTTGTTCCAGCATTTGTGTGACATGGCTGGGCATCTGTTCAGGCATGAGCCTCTTGGTCCAAGAATAGCTTCAAATAGCTTCCTTGGTATTCCCTGACTAGCCTGGGGCACCATGCTTTGAGGATGGGAGTGCAAGGATATCAAGGGTGTTCCTTGGGCACCCTCTGCTCTGTCCTTCTCTTTGCTTCTATGCAGCTGCCTCCTATTCTGCTCCAGTGACAGCTCGGACAGATGTCTCCCTTCGGAGCCACTGCCAGCCCTACTCCATGGCAGCTGTCACCGCAGCCCCGGGAGAGCAGCATGACCACGGGCACCCACCCGTGAGCACAGCACATCTGCAGAGCGTCCCATGTCCCTGGCTTCGCGCCTGCAGGCTCAGCTCCCTGCTGGACAGGAGGTTCCCAGCTGTCTCCACTTACCATGACCCCTCTCCCTTCACTAGGGAGGCTTCGGTCCGTTTGATTTTTCACCTCTGAGATGTTCCACTCTGCTATGAGCAGTAGTCATTTCCCGAATACATACCACTCTTTAAAATTTCCAGACTTAAAGAATATTACTCAAGTTCTCTCTTTTTTTTTTAAAGATTTTAGTTATTTATTTGACACAGAGAGAGAGATTACAAGTAGGCAGAGAGGCAGGCAGAGAGACAGGAAGAGGAGGAAGCAGGCTCCCTGCTGAGCAGAGAGCCCGATGCGGCCTCGATCCCAGGATGCTGAGATCATGACCTGAGCCGAAAGCAGAGGCTTTAACCCACTGAGCCACTCAGGCGCCCTACTCAAGTTCTCTTAATGACTTTTCCAACACTGGAATGGGTTAACCATCAGATGTTAAGAGGAAATATTATTTTAAAGATGAAATAAAAGAACACCGAATCTTTGAGGATATTATACTAAGTGAAATAAGCCAGTTATAGTATGATTCCACCTAGGATTGTCAAATTCGTGAAGACGAAAGTAGAAGGGTGGTTGCCAAGGGCTGGGAGGAGGGAGAAGTGGGGAGTTTCTGTTTTACACATAAAAAGAGTTTTGGAAATCAGTTACATAACAATGTGAATACACCTAACACTACTGTACAGTTAGCGGTGGTTGTTATGGTAAATTTCATGGTATGTATATTTTCCACAATTAAAATTTAAATATAACTTTTTAATTTTAAAAAAATATTTTTTAATTTATTTGAGGAAGAGAGAGTGAGAGAGAGAGATAGAGAGCACAAGTGGGAAGAGGGAGAAGCAGACTCCCCGCTAATCAGGGACCCTGATGCGAGGCTGAGCCCAAGACCCTGGGATCATGACCTGAGCTAAGGGCAGACATTTAGCCAACTGAGCCACCCAGGTGACCTGCAATAAAACTTTTCTGAAAAATACCAAATCTAAGAGTAGTAATGTCCACACAGTTACAAATATCAGAGGGACTGGAAGTAAGGGGGTGTAAGAAAGAATCCTTCAACTAGAAATGTCCAAGACTGTCTAAAATAAGTTGTTCTATCTTTACCAATTGGAAATTTTCCCTAGGAATCCTGCTATTCTTAATTGAATTTACAAAATTCTTACAAAAGCACAAAGCCAAAAAGAAGGTAGATGCTCTGATCTGAGTTTGTTTCCCTCCTCGAAATTCATACTGAAATCCTAACCCTCAAAGGTGACGATGTTAAAGGTGGGGTCTGTGGAAGGTGACTGGTTCCAAGGGTGGAGCTCTTATGAATGGGATTAGTGCTCTTATAAAAGAAATCCCACAGAGCTGCCTCGCCCCTTCTGCCAGGTGGGGACACAGCAAGAAGTGTGCGAGCCAGGAGAGAACTGTCACGTGACCATGCTGGCATCCCCATCTCAGACTTCCAGCCTCCAGACCTGTGAGAAATAAATTTCTGTTGCCTATCGGCCACCTAGCCTGTTACAGCAGCTCAAACAGACTGAGACAGCTGATGTACAATAATATCTAACGACACTTTGGTGGGAAAAAAAAATCCAGCCCCTTCTCACTGTGGCTTCTCCTCACCTACAGAGACTTTGATTTAGAGATGGGACCTGCCCCAGAAGTTCAAGGCACAGAGTCATTCAATTTGTGACAGGATACGCCTCTTCATTCACAGGACAGATGAAAGGGTAGCCTAGTTTTCCATCTCGCCCTGCCTCCTTCAGGATCAAAATTATAGTTCTCCTCAATGCTGGATCGAACTCTTTCATCTCAGTTTTGACCAAAATGGAAACCAGCATCATGAGGATTCCTCGGGGCTAGTGGGGAAAGGAATTTCCCCTGCTCTCGCCAGAGTCCCAGGGGGAGGGGCATATCCTCCCACAGGTGAGTAATCACTGTTCCATGTGACAGGACAAACAGCATCTCTCTTTTTTTTTAAACGTGGAAGGAAATCGGCTGAAGGAAATTGAGATGGAAGCCAGTCCACAATACAGCAGACCAAGGAGATGTTGTTACTTGACATTCTGAGTGCTCTCCAAGACTGAATTCCTCCAGAAGTTAATAGGAGGAGTCTGGACTACACTTCAAGAAATCAAGAGTTGCAAAAAGTGTCTCGGACTAAAGCCAGACAGGTGCCAGACTGACCCTGCTTTCACCCTAAACTCCTCCTGAACTGGCCTGCATGCCACTCCCACCTGCCCCCTCTAGGCTCTCAGGGGGGCTGTGCCCAGTCAAAGGAATGCCAGAGGCTGGCTTTGTGCTTGCATCCTGCTGGGGCTAGGCATTTCTCTGCCCTGTTCCTGCCGATGGCCACCTCAGCCGCCCTCCTGGACTTCCAGCCAACCTCTGGTCCCGGACCATCTTTGTGCCCTGACTTCCAGCCATGCCCAGCCTAGGGATGGCTGCCTCTGACTTGCCACTCAGACTTGGGTGTTTCTCTGGACTCCGCCCTCTCCATGCCTGCTCTGAAACCCTGGCCTAGCTGTGACAGACTTGGTCCCAAATCTATGAACTAACTTTGAAAAAGGTGACCACAGTTCAAAGTTTCTTGTTGCAGAGAAACAGGGGGAAAAAAATGACAAGAGCAGAATAGTGATAAAAGAGAGAAAGAGAAACTCTACTACGATGTTTTCACCCAAATTCACGTGAGAACTTTCTGGGTGCAAGTATAGAAGCAATTGGCAGCCGAGTTTTGAAGAATAAACACCAACAACTAACCAGAGCCACTACTCCCTGGGCTGGTAAACAATGCCTCTGTGTTCTCAAAGAATGAGGTGGGTGTTCTCCTCAGTCTACCACTTACCCCAAAATTGTTGGTTTCTTGCAGGACTCTACACCCCTTGAGAACCATGCTCTCCTGGTGTATCCCTAGTACCTACCAAAGGAAACTTGGAGGAGCCATCCATGCGATACTTGTTGAAGGAGTGAAGCATCAGGCTCTGGGGTGGGGGGTGTTGGCAGAGGGGGAGGGCGGAGCTGCAGAAGCAGAAGCAGTGGGCTGGTCCTGTCAGTCATCCACGTGCCTGTGGCAGGCAGACTTGGGTTTTCCCTAAAAGGACCAAGGACCAGGACCCATTAGTGCCAAGCTGTTTCTGTCAGGGCAAAGCTGCTGAGTCCTGTTTTCCCAGATGATGAGGTTCAAGGAACTAGTAGATCTGCATGGCTGCCATTTTCCAGTAAATGGGCCAAGTATTTACTTCCCTTCCTCCTTCTCTGCAATTTCACCCACCCCCCACTCCCAGGAGAGCCATCGGTCATGTTGTGTATACACTGTGCCAAATAACGTGGGTCGTTTATGAAGTAGGCTTATTCTCCAAGAACAGAAGCAGATTCCTAGGCATGTTATTGTGGTGAGGTAATAAATGAACTGCTCTTCTGCCGAACTGTCCAATGAAATGAGATCATCATCACCTGCCAGACCATTCACAGCCAAAATGGATGGTCTTTATGCAGTCCCAGACAGAGAACCATGGGGTTCAATGCTCTCCACAGAAGATACTACCAGAGTACAGGTTGGATAGTAAGGCGCTTTGAGTCAAAGTACCATTGCAATTTTCCCTCTTCTTTCAATTCTTAATGTTAGTTTTGAAAGTTTTCTATTTATCCAGGTTAGCATTTTTGAAGCAGCATTTCTTGTCACCCACGTTAACAATCGCTTATACAGGCCTGAGTGCTTGCATTCTGGGGATGCCATGATGGGGAGCAGGCGGTATGTGGCTTAGATTCTGCCATGGGGATAAAATGCTCCTGCTTCCTTTCAGAAGGAGCTAACAGAATGAGAGGGGAGTGAGGAGGGCTAGAAAAGGAACTTTGAGCCTCTGGTGACAATATTGTGGAATCATCACTCTAGAGAACACATAGGGAACACCGACCGTTCATAGATTGCATCCCACGCAGTGAGTACTTGGATTAACTCATTTGTGACCTTTAAAAGAATTTTCAAGGACGTGGAGACCATGTTGTGATGCTGTGTGTAAAGTAGTCAGCATTGCAATAAATGTGGCCTCATCATCTGAGTTCAAGTCCTCCTGGCACATTCTGCAGACTCATCACTTAAGTTAGGTAACCAGCTAGAAAACACCGTTGCAACACAAAAATCCATTCCAAACCTCCACAAAGTGTTGTTCATGGGGAAGATCCAACTGTGAGTCAAAAAGAGATGAGCTCAAAGGATTTGGGGGTTGACATGGCCTTTGTCTTCCCAGAATGTAGCTGGCTGCCTGGCAGGTAACATCACAGAAAGAACTCTGCCTGTAGCTGGTCCAAAGAGCTGCTGTTCCTGCTTTGAAATCTTGGCATGACCTGCAAGTTTCCTTCATTCTCTTCCCCCATCACCCAAACCACTGCCAAACCAGCCTTCTCATTTTTCATGTGGCTGCTCCTAAAATTCCTATGTTCAAATCCAAGCAGGATAAAGTACCTCCTGGACAGACATTAGCCACAGCCTTTCCATTGTTCTCCCAGCTTTGGCCCATCCGTGGGGCCTCCTCCTATGAAGTGGTACCCTTTTGTCTTTGATCCAGACCCAAATCCTCACCAAGGAAGAGGAAAGGCACTGTTGGGGCAAGCTCAGCTTTCATTATGGGAAATTGGCCCCTGAACTGATCTTAACTAGGCTGGAGAACCTGTGAACCTCAAGCTGGGGCACTGAATCACCTCATAACTCCATCACCTAATGGGCTCCTCACCTTCACGCCTCTCAACACTGTCCTCTTCTGCCTAAGCAACCCCAGAGAGCCTCTTCCTCAGAAGACTAAATCCTATTCTTTACCATGGGACTGGGAAAACCAGAGTCAGAGAGCCCTACATTCAAATTCTGACTCTGCCCTGGTGTGACTTTGGGCAACTTAATACACTTCTCTGACCCCTCTCTGATCCCCAGAGATACCATGACAACCCTAATAAACACCTCCTGAAGGCACCTATGACAGTGCCTTGTCCATCACAGCTATGCTGATCACCTGCCCATTTCCACCTAGTGCCCCAGCTTTTGGGGTCTAGTTAATGCACTTCTGATGCTACAGCTGGTGGAGGCTTCTTGCTTTTTTCAACTTTAATTTGCCTCACCATCTCATGTGTGGCTTCTCAGCTCTCATGTAATAATTTCCTTGTATTAAATTCTCTATGTTGAAAACATTTTGGATGACTTCTATTTTCTAGCTAGACCATGAGTGATGGAGTGGCTCCCTCCCATGTCTCCCCATCTATGAATCCACTTCATTAAGCACCCCCAACTCCTGAGAACACTGCACCTGAGCATGATTCCCACCATATCCTCTCTCTGCTATTCTTGACCCTGAAGCCCCTCATGCATATAAAATTCCCTCTCCCCATAATAAAGACCACCCCCTTCACAGCTGGTTAACTTCCTACCAAGCTCCATTCTGCCTTCCCTGGCTAGGGAAGCCTTAGACATTTTCCCACTGGGGGAAAACATCCCATTCTGGCCAGATAAATTAATCCACAACCTTAGTGATGTAAGCAAACAGGAGCTGCCATCATGCTAAAATATCAAAAGTAAATGACTTCACATGCCCTCTGTCTTCAGGGACTCACTGAGTTGTGCATCATGGCAGCTAAGAACTCTGGCTGAAAAGAGATCAGGATAGAGAACTGAACATCAAGACCTGAGCGGATACTCCTTCCTTGGAGCTCCTTCCTAGAGGACCTTGGATTTTATGCAGTAAATTCTCTCACCCTCAAGCCTTCAGTCCACCTGACAATACAGTCTTCATTGAGACAAGGGCAAGCTGATGGCATCTCAGCAAATTCCCAATGCATTGCACAATAAGGACGTGTTGCTCCCTAATCAGTTCAGAAATCTGCTTGGAGGAGTCTCTTATGTCTCCATGCCCACACATCTCTTGTCAAGAATCCTGGTAACAACCTGATAGCTGTTTGAAACTGTATTTAATACATCCTCCATACTATTCACAAGGATTGGGACAGTTCCCTAACTGGTCTGGGCACATTATTTTTCCAGGCACCTCCCCTTTAGAAATACCTCTTTTCATCAAAGAAAGAAACAGTTTTTTAAATTCAGCTTTAACCATGACAAACACGGGTTCAGTGGCAGCCATGATGCAAGCCTAAAGAAAGCTTTCCTGACATCTTTAGCATAACAAGTTTCCAATTCTCTGCCCCAGCTGTCTTCATAGAGGCTCCTCACTGGTCAGACACCAACAGATGGTGAGCAGATTGAAACCTGCCTTGGCCACTGGGGACCGGAAATCTGGGGGCTTGCTTTCCTGACTCCTGGCTTTACTGAGATGGAGGGCAAGCCAAAAATATCTTGGCACAGTTAACAAGAGAGTATCATAAGTGGTGCTCAGTGGAGAACACTCAGGAATTCACTACATTCAAGTACTTGTTTTCAAGAGAATCTACTACAGGTCACAACAGACGGCTGGTAATGTTTAACTCTAAGGCCCGTCATGAGGCTGGGTTCTGGGCTGTGGTTGTTCATTCTTTGGCTTCAGGGAGTGGCATTGTAGAACCACCAAACGTCACTGACATTTTGATAATTAAACTCCAGTTCTGTGATCTTTCCTATGATACCTTAGAATTTTCTCAAAATGGAGTCCTTAATGATTAACTCTGGGATAAAGACAGTCCACGGGGAAGAAGTTCTGTGTCCAGAAAGCATTAAATCCTGCCAAAATTTGTATTAGTTTGCTACAGCCACCATAGCAAAGTACCACAAACTGGGTGATTTACAGAAGAAAAAGTTTATTGTCTTATAGCTCTGGAGGCTAGAAGTCCAAGATCAAGGTGTCGTCAGGGTTGGTTTCTCCAGAGGGCTGCCAGGAAAAAACTGTTCCATGACTCTCTTGATGGTTTGCTGGCAATCTTTGGCATCCCTTGGTTTGTAGATGTTCTCCCTGTGTGTGTGTCTGTGTCCACATTTCCCCTTTTCAGAAGGACACCAGTCATATTGGATTAGGGCCCATCCTACTTCAGTATGAACTCATCTTACTAATTATAACTTCAATGACCCTCTTTCCAAATAAGGTCACATTCTGAGCTACTGGAAGTTAGGACTTGAATATATGAATTTGGAGGGGACACAATTAACAGCCCACCTTCTGGTTCCTTAAAATGCATGTCATTTTCACATGCAAAATACGTTCACTTCATCCCAACATCCCCAAAGTCTTAAGCCATTCCAGCAGCAACTCTATGTCCAAAATCTCAACTAAATATCATCTAAATTAGATATAGGTGAGACTTGGGGTATGATTCATCCTGGAGCAAAATTCCTCTCCATCTGTGAACCTATGAAATGAGACAAGTTGTCTGCTTCCAAAATACAATGGTGAGACAAGCATGGAATAGACATTCCCACTCTGAAAGGGAGAAATTGGAAGGGAAAAAAGGATCATGGGTTCCAAGAAAGTCTAAAACCCAGCAGGGTAAATTCCATCAGGTTGTAAAGCTTGAGAATAATCCCCTTCGGCTTAATGCTCTGTGGTCGATCTCAATATTGCCAAGGCCATTTCCCTCAATGAATGCCTTAGTTGCATCTAAAAGGGCCCCTTACCAGGCCTCCAAAATATGGATCCATAGTCCATTGACTTTACACTCAACACAATTCTGATGCTTCCAACAACCCATAGCCTGGTTTGCAACTTGAACACTTAGCAGAAGCATCACTCAGAGTTTAGATGCAACCAGTAAACCACTGCCTATCACCACACTCTGTTAAAGCTATCAGGGAAATCAAGATTTCCCAAGCATTGATAGATCTATCATTGGCCAAGCTGCAGGCTCTCAAAGTATAAACAATGCTTTCAATGCTCTTTCAGAGAATTCTTGCTTTCACCTCCAGAATCAGAGTGGGAAACACTGTCCTTCTGAAGAAGCAGATTGCTATTTTAAATGGTGTGAAGTAGATTTGTGCTCTGCTTCTTAAATCCAAAGATTTTGGAGACTCTTTTTTAGGATGAAAAGGATGCATTTGCTCTCATCACAACAAAAGAAAAGGAAGTATACTTCTCTACACTATGAGTTAGCCCAATAACCATGATCCAAAAGCAGCTGAATGTACTAACCATATACTGTCAGAAGGAAGTAAATATCCATCACTTGAGCAGGACAGTCTACTACAAGGCTTCTCCAAACATGTTCCACAAAGCACCTGCAGGAGAATCCCACAGTTGTATGTGAAAAATGTGTATTCCTGGGCCCTCCCCCAGATCTACTGCAGCAGAATCTCTGTAGACAGTGTCCATTTTAAACTAGCTCCTGGTGATTGACAATTCTTATGGGCAACTAAGTTCGAGAACTATTGATCTTTTAAAAGCCCAGCTTCTGAGGACACCTGGGTGACTCAGTTGGTTAAGCGTCTGCCTTCCACCCAGGTCACGATCTCAGGTTCTGGGATCGAGCCCCATAGGAGTCTGCTTCCCCCTCTCCCTCTGTCCCTCCTCCCCATTTGTGTGTGCTCTCTCTCTCTCAAATAAATTAAATCTTAAAAAAGAAAAAAGATCCTTTATTTAAAAAATTTTAAAAAGCCCAGCTTCTGGTATCTAACCAACTAAGGCCTGAGAATCAGCTCTGCCCATAATTAATCATTTGCCCTTGAAAAGACTACTGCACTTTCTGAGCTTCAGTGTTGTTGTTGTTGTTGTTTTCAGCTGAAAAACAGGAATAATAATATTCTGCACAGAACACTTAAGACAGTTAAATGAGATAATGTATGTGAAAGATAAAAAAATAGATGTTAAGAGCATTTGGGATTCATCAGATTTGATTTTTATAAAATCTATTTTATAGGGTTGCTTTCAGCAAAGGAGATGAGACATACATAGTACTTTAGGATTGGAAAGATGCAGTTTGTTGAACTTATCTCAAAGGGCTATTCTGAGAAGTAGATGAGACAGGGCACCCAAAGCCCCTAGCACATGCCAAACACATACTTAGGAGTCAATAAATGCTGGCCCTGATTACCCTGCTCCCTGCCCACCACGGTTACACGGTAACACGGGGAAACCAGCAAGTGTGCAGCTCAGGCAGGGCCAGCATAGAGTATGGTGAAAGGTAGAGGCAGAAAGGTAAAGGCAGGACGATGGGACAGGGGCCAGACCTACAGAGGGCCTTGAGTCCCAGGCAAGGAAATCTGTAGTTCACTGTGAGCATATTAAGTATCCACAGAAGTTTTCTGAGCATCAGAATGACAAAGTTAATCTAGAAGAAGTTAGGGAAAAGATTCATGAAGGCAAACTCAGAAACAGAAATACTAGGTTGGGAGACTGTTGTATAAGCCAAACAAAAATTATACAATGTTAAACTAAGTAGGAGTCAGTTCAGACAGAGCTACAGCAAAAGACACCCACGTATCAACTAGAGAAATGATCCCCCTTCCCTCCATGCTGCTCACAGGGCCTGGAGTGTAGAAAAAAAATAAGAGGTCAGTCCCACCTGCCCCCCTGGCTGGGGCCTGAGTGCAATAATCAACACACATGACCATCTGCAATAGCTCTGATGTCAGTAGGAACAGAAAGAAGAAGGATGAAACATTTTCAGGCTAATACGTAAGCCATTAACTCGTATATTACCCTGAGAATGTTTCTGCCCTTTTCTCTCATGGTGCTACCAAACTGTCTTAAACTATTCTTTGGTTGCAGCACCTTGACATGCAAACTCCTGATAGTCTATTAGAAGACGTCTGGTTGAGAACTTCTTGTTGTAGAAAATGCCACAGATTACAGTAGCATAATAATATTTTAAATGGTTGGACATCATCCTCTAGATAAACTTGTATGAACTAACTCTTTTCCAAGACACTTGACGCTACAGGTACATTCCCTTAGCCTAAGATGAAGTCAGCTAGTCAACAAATATGGTATTTCCCTCATTATAAGGAACCATCATTGAAATTATGCACATGGAAATATACTATAAGTGAAGTCCTTACAACATTCCAGGTGCTAGGAATCATTGAGCCTGGGTGGGGACAGGTCCTGCCCTCAAGGCTTATAGGCTAGCAGGCAGACAGACAGTGAACACATACAATGACTACGAAAGTATAAGAGATAAGTAGACAGGCTGCGAGGTGAGTCATTGAGGAGTTGTGACAAGGACTACATGGACCTTAAAGCCAAAGATATTTACTATCTGGCCCTTTATGGAAGTGTGTCCACCGCTAATATAGAGGGTCAGTTTTCTTAAAGAAAGTTGCTAGCTAATTTTGCCATCTCTGTTCTACCTCCTTTCTGGGTAGAGAGGGCCAGAAGAAATGTCACCAAAGGAATAGCACTCTAGAAAGTCAACTCTTTAAAAGGAACATGTGAAAGCAAAATGTAGTTTATACATTCAATGGAATATAATTCAGCCTTAAGAAGGATGGAAATTTTGTCACATGCTACAACATGGATCAACTTTGAGGTCATTAAGCTGAGTGAAATAAGACCCCAAAAAAATGTTGCCTGATTCCATTTATAAGAGATACCTGAAGTAGCCACATTCATAGAGACAGAAAGTAAAATGGTGGCTACCAGGGGCTAGAGGGAGGGGAAATTGGAAGTTGTCGTTTAATAGAAATAGATTATGCTGAGTGAAATAAGTCAAGCAGAGAAAGTCAATTATCATATGGTTTCACGTACCTGTGGAACATAAGGAATAAAACGGAGGACTCTAGGAGAAGGAAAGGAAAAGTGAATTGGGGGTAAATCAGAGGGGGAGATGAACCATGAGAGACTGTGAACTCTGAGAAACAAACTGAGGGTTATGGAGAGGTGGGGGGAGGGGGATGGGTGAGCCTGGTGGTGGGTATTAAGGAGGGGACATATTGCATGGAGCACTGGGTGTGATGCATAAACAATGAATCTTGGATCACTGAAAAAATAAAGTAAAAAAAAAAAAGAAAGAAATAGTTTCAGTTTGCAAGAGGAAAAACCCCCAGGAGATCTGCTGCTCCTCAGTGCAAAAGTATCTAACACTACTGAACTATACATCTAAAAGTAATTAAGGTGGTAAATTTTATGTTATATTTTTCATCACATTTAAAATTTTTTAATTAAAAATGAATTTATGGAATCTGGAGTTATGATACAAACACATTTAGGGTTGTTTAGGGTTTCATATAAAGCATCAAGCTAAGTTCAATAATTTCTAAATTTTCTGGATAATTTATCATGAAAATTGGATTGAGAGATAGTAATTGGATCTTTCTATATTCTTGCATAGCTCTTATGAGTTGGATTAATGATGATAATCATTATTAGCAAACAATCCCTTGGTTTTACAAGCACACTTGAGTTATCATTGACCAGCCTGGCCAATGTACAATAAAATCTCACCAAAGGACACTGTGTAAGGTCGACACTGCGCACCCCTCCCTCCTTCTTAAAGCTCTCACCTGCCTGAACTTCATGGCATGGCTCCTTCCTGGGTTTCTAGGTTTCCATCCACTGCTTTAGTTGAGCCTTCTCAGTTTCCTTTGATTGCTCATCTTTCTCAAACCCAGCCATTAAACGTATGAACTCCTTGAGGCTCTATCCCAGACCACTCCTCTTCTCATTCTCTAACTCTCCCTCTAGACAATCTCACCCAAACTCATGGCTGCCATGATTTCTACACCTTGAGAATTCACAAATGTATATCTCCTTTCCAGACTTTCCCTCTGAGTCCCAGGTTCCCATCTACAAATGCCTGCTTGACATCTCCCCTTGGATATTGTATGGTTAAGGTACAGAGAGACCCAAAAATAAATGCCTTGAAAGAGCAAGAAGTGTAGTTCCCTCTCAAACCACAGTCCAGGGATAATCAGACCTGGACTGATGAAGAGGTTCTGCTGTCCTCCATATGAAGTTCCCAGCTCTGGATCCAAGACGGTTATTCCAATCCCATCATCTCATCTACATCCTGGCCAGCAGGACAAAGCAGAGGCTGAGGGAAGCATGAGTGAAGAGAAGTTGTACACATTACTTCCACTCACATTCGGTTGACCAGAACTTAGTTCCATGGACACACATAGATGTAAGAAATATTGGGAAATATTGTCTCTAAGTGGGCAGCCCTATGTCCAGTTAAATTCAGGAGGACTTATTAAAAAAAATTAGGGGAAAATGGCTCTTGGTAAGGTGTTAGCAGTCTCTGCTATAGATACCTCAGAAGTATTTCATGCTTGATAAATCCAAAACCAAGGTCATGATCACCATGATCAGAACCTCTGTTTATGTTTGATCTGGATGAATGGCCACCACCATCCATCCTGCTCCTCCAAAACCTCAGCCCCTGTATGCACTCCCCTCTTCCTCACCTCTAGATCCAATTCATCACTAAGCCCTGCCAATTCATAGTAAAAGACTTGTTCTCTCCATCTCTCCTGCCATCCTAATACAATATCCACTATCTCTCACCTGGACCACTGAAGAGGTACCTAAATGGGCTCCTGACCTTCCCCCTTGTGTTCTCTCCCCCACTGTTGAAACTGCAGCTATGGTGATCTTTCCTCAGTGCCAATAAGGTATTTCAGTCTCCCCATTAAAACTACCTGTTGAGGGCGCCTGGGTGGCTCAGTGGGTTAAAGCCTCTGCTTTCGGCTCAGGTCATGATCTCAGGGTCCTAGGATCGAGGCCCGCATCGGGCTCTCTGCTCGGCGGGGAGCCTGCTTCCTCCTCTCTCTCTGCCTCTCTGCCTACTTGTGATCTCTCTCTCTCTGTGTCAAATAAAGAAATAAAATCTTAAAAAAAAAAAGATTAAAAAAAAAAAACTACCTGTTGATATTTACTGTTCTTAACACAACCTACAAAACACTGCATGTTGGGCCTCACTTTACTATGCAACTCCATCCATGACCATGCCTCACCTCTCTCTGCACTGAGTTGCATTCAGCTTCTTTCCACTCTGCCTGTTGTTTCTTCCAGTACTTCCCCATCCCCACCTGTGATGGTTATCTCCTAGCTTCCTTCAGTCCAGAGTGCAATGATCACCTACTAAAGGAAGCCTTCTGTCACCTTCACGACCGGATCAGTTTCCTCTTCGAGGTTCTCACAAAGCCACATGGCCTTTCACTGCAGCAGGTTCATACTTTCTTTGTGGTTTTTTGATGCCTGTCTTTCCCATAAGACTTTTTAGCCACATGAGGATAAACATTGTCTTCCCCCTTCCGCCCTTCCTTCTTTCCTTCTTTTCGTTCTTCCTTCTTTCCTTGTCTTTCTTTCTTTTCTTTCTTCCTTCCTTCTCTTTCTTTTCTTTTCTTTTCTTTTCTTTTCTTTTCTTTTCTTTCTTTCTTCTCATTATATTTCCACACATATGGCATAGTACCTTGCAAATAGTAGGTTCTCAAAAATACTGGATGAATGAATGCAACAATTCAGAACAACTGGAAGAAAGTGAGTCTGAATTACTTACTCTGAATGTAACATTTTATGAAGAAATTCAATGTTATTGCTATTAAGTACAAGCATGTAATTTGATGAAAGGGATCTTATGGAACATCTTCTATATATTCAGCTATATTACAACACTAAAAACTAGAAGAGGAACAGAAAGTATGTAAGACATGGTCTCTGTTCCCTGCCTGCATTCAGTGACAGTTAATCAAGCATGTGCCATGTGCTAGAACACAAAGAAGAAAACAAAAACTCATAAAACTATAATTTCCAAAAGATAGTACATGACTCAAAGCCAGATAAATGTTAACATAGATTCCAGTAAAGTCCAGATGAGGACAGATCAGCACAGCAGAAGAACTGGAGAAGCCTGTGAACAAGGCCACATCTGAACTAAACAATGAAGGACAAAGAGACAAAGATTGGGTGTAAAGAAACAGACAGGCCCTCAGCAGGCACAGTTGTGGGGGGGAGAATGGCCTTCCCAGGGTGACAGGGGATGCCCTGTCTACTAGGACACACAGACAGCTAGGTTAGGGATAGGTTATAATGTTCCTTGAAGATAGTGGGAAACTTCTAATATTTGTTCTTTATCCAGAAGATAGTGGGAAACTGCTAATAGCTTAAGAGGAAGTGGCATAAGAGAAAGAGTTTTAGAAAGACTGTTTGGGAATAGCATGCGAAATGGACTGGAGGTGGTCACCTGGGTTTTCTCAGCTATGAACTGTCACCCCAGCATGGAGACATTGTGCCAGACTGATTTCATTCATAAGGCCCTGTATCCAGGGAAACTAAAGAAACCACACTAGGGACCCACACTGCCGGTTGGGGAGGTGGGGGGGTGTTGTCTTCCTCACAGGCTTGGGGTGGAAGAAGGGATCATTTCTGCTGCAACTGTCCAGCTCCCTAGTGCTGAACTTAGGAGAGCCCGGGCACCAGGACCAGAGGTTTTCTGGGCATGCAGTCAACAAACGGAAAGACCTGCCTTCCTTCTCACATTGAAAGGGTTATGTTTCATAATCATGGGCTAATTCAATGCATAGAACACTCCAAACTCCAGCACTTTCTCCCAGTTTTGGGATGCATCTGCATCCCATTGGGATTTTTATGTATAGATAATTCTTAGTAAAGAAACTGCCAGGTTCCCTAATGAGTTGGATATTTTTGGTGAAGAAATTATCCCATTAATGAAGTTTCAGGGACCCTCCAATTCTCCAATTCAAAAACACAAGAGGATTAACTGGGGTTCAGAGTTGCAGAAGCACAAGAAACATCCAGTATAAATCATTGAGGCTTTATTCTATTATTGATGAATAGAATATTTTCCTAGTCATATAGGAGTGACATTGATCTAGCATCTCTGTCACATGGCAATGTCCTCTTGGTTTATTACTTCTAAAAAAAAAGTCCCCCAAAAACTATATTTAAACATCTGTACTATGGAATATTACATTTGATTTGATTTTTATGGACTTCCTTATATATTTTCATTTTTAGGTGAAGGTATAGCTGAGTCATCAGAAATTAATGTGGCATCAAAAAGTGAGAACTTCTTTTTTGATAACTTTTCTGATACTTTTACAGGGTGCTAGGCCCTAGGGGTTATTTCAGAGAGGTTCATTCAATGACTAAAATGTGCTTCTTAAGTAGAGAAAGGTGAGAAAGGTGACAAAAATAATTTTCTGATAACAAGATATTCAATACACAAACAGCTCTGCTAAGATATTGTTAGGCAAACTGAATTTTTGAAAAAAAAATAACCCCACAAGAAATTTGGGAAAGGATATGAACAGGCAATTTACAAAAGATAAAATCCCAAATACCCTGAAAAAGGAAAAGGATGGTCAACACCTCTAGGAGGGAGAAAAATGTAAATTAAGATGAGAAATTATCTTTCATGAACATGTGGCAGAAAAGAATGGTAACATACAGTGCTGTTGATGATGCAGGAAACAAATCTTATATACTGCATGTCTTTCCTTTATGAGTATTTGTTAGAGTATTTGACAATATTTATTAAAGTTTGAAGTGCCCATACACCCTTGAACCAATATTGCAAACTTTGAAAATCCACCTTTTCAGAAATAAAAGCCTTGGTTTATTTTTTAAAAGACATAAAAACATGTTTAGGGAAGCCATTTTTGTCAAAAAGAGGAAAAGAAGCATTCTAAATGTCCATCAATAAGACAGCCATATTATGAAATATTATGCAGTTATTCAAAAGAATGATCTAAATCTCTATGTGTTGACATGGAGCAATGTCCATGATACATTGGTAAGCAAAAAGAGCAGAAAAACATGTATAGCATGCTTTTGTTATCACACACACACACACACACACACACACACATTCACACTTAGTGAGTTTTAACTGACTTAGAATAAAATATATTCTAAGTGGACCTTTTGATGGATTTTAATATATACATTTAATTTTGATGGAATTTAATGTATACATTCCTTCACCACCACCCCAATCAAAATGTTCAAAACTCAATCATCCAAAAATGTTCTTTTGTGCCCCTTTTCAGCCACAGGCAGCCACTGCCCTACCTTCTGTCCCTGTAGATTAATTTGGTGGTTTTAGGATCTAATATAAAGGGGATCATACAGTGTGTCCTCTTTCATGTCTGGCCTCTTGCTCAACATAATATTTTGAGTCATCCATATTATTGCCTGTATCAGTAATTCACTCCTTGCTATTTCTGGGTATGATTCTATTGTAGGAACATACCACAAGTACCTCTTGATAGATGTTTGGGTTCTTTCCAGTTTTACCTATTATATAAGCTATTATGAACATTTGTATGTAAGTCTTTGTGAAAAAATGTCATTTTTCTTGGGTAACTATTTTTAAGAGAAATTCCTGAAGCACATGGTTTCTGTTTGACATTGTAAAGAGATGCCAAACAATTCTTCCACCACCAATGATATGAGGATTCCAGTTGCTCTGTACTCTTGTGAACACTTGGCTTTGTCAGTTTTTTTCACTTTATCCATTTAATTGGGTGTATAATAGTAACTCATTATGGCTTTAATTTGTATTTCCGTGACAACTAATGATGAGCATCTATTCACGTGTTTACTGGCCATTTGGATATTTTTTATATCTTTTGTGAACTGTTTTTTCAAGTCTTTTGCCTGTCTTTTAGCTAGGTTGTCTTCTAATTGTTGAATTATAAGAGTTACTTATATGTCTAGACACAAGTTCTTACATGTGTATATTGTAAAAATTTTCTTAAAGTCAGTACTTTGAGTTTTCATTTTCTTAATGGTGTTTTTGGAAAAGCAGAATTGTTTAACTTTGATGATAAAGCCCAACTTTTCAATAATTTCTTTTATGATGAGTGTTTCTTCTGCATTCTAGTCAAGTGAAGTTTGCCTACCCCAAGATAGGAAAAAATTTTCTCCTATGTTTTCTTTTAGAAGTTCTAAGTTTTACATTCAGGTCTAGGATCTATTTCTTTTTAATTAGTGTCTATGATGCAGGATAAAAATAGAGGTTTGTTTTTCTTACAAGATATCCAGTTGCTCCAGTCCCATTTCTTGGAAGAACTATCTTTTCTCCATTGGATTATATGTACTACATGACCTATTTTTCAAGAAACCACACAGGAAAATATATATATATCAAATTGTTAACATTGGTTGCCTTTAAGAAAATGGGATTGAAGGGGAGTTGAGGGGAAATTAATATATTTTATATAAATAAATAAATAAATAAATAAATAAATAAATAAATATATATATATATATATATATAGGATGACATCTTAACTTCTACATTTCAAAAAAAAAAGAAAGGTAATGTATTATCATCTGAAATAAAAATACTACAGGATTGCAGTGGTACTGCAGAAATGAGAAAATGGGGCCTGGACTAGAGGATGAGGTGATAGAGATGGGAGAACCTCTGAAGGCAGAAATGGTGGACACAGTGGCTTATTGAATATGGAGGAGGAAGAAAACAAAAACAAATCTAAGTTTTGAGCATGGAAAAATCATGGTACCAAAAGGGAAAACATTAAGAAACTGGGCTGAGGAGCTGATTTCATAGAATGAAATGATGGCATTTAGCTAAATCTGAGGAGACCAAGAATATCTGAGTAGGAATGTCTAACCGGCAATTGAAGATAAATTAATGACTTTGTCTAGAATAACCAAATAAATTCAAGCAAAAGTCTTCAGGACATATTTGTCATTTTCACATTTTTTGAGCACCCTCCATGTGCAGGCACTGTATCTCTGGGCCAGGCACAGGGGGCATAGAGATGGACATGGCATTACCTGCCCTTGAGAGTCTACTGAGTTGAGGAGATTGGTACTTGTCTTAGTCTGCTCAAGTTGCAGTCATGAAATACCACACATGGAGTAGCTTGGAAAACAGGCACTTCTCACAATTCCGGAGGATGGGAAGTCCAAGATCAAGATGCCAACCACCACCGGTTCTTGATTAGGGCACACTTCCTAGCTTGCAAATGGCCCCCTTCTCACTGTGTCCTCACATGGTGTGGGTGGATGAAGGGAGGTTGGTGTCGGGGGCAGGAGGGAGAGAGCAACTCTGATGTCTCTTCCTCTTCTTATGAGGGCATTGATAGCAAGAATTTATGTAACCCTAATTGCCACTCCTAATACCATCACATTAGAGGTTAGGGTTTCAACATAAGGTGGGGTGGCAGGGAATGACACAAACATTCAGTCCACAAAAATGCACAATCCACTGTAATACTTGTTAATAAATGGATATGAGTGGTTTGGAAATCTCAGATAAATTGTCTGCATTTAAATGGTACTTCTCAAGTATTTAAGCATGCTTGGAAATAGTTCCCTTAATTATTTTCAGCACTCTTCCCAAGTCTTATTTACACCGTTAATTTATTTCACAAACCCTTTCTTAGCAAATAATGCAAACAGATCCAGTGGGACTTTGCAAGAATAAGTGGAGTCTAAATTAGAGTAAGCTTCATGCATTGATTTTCATTTCCACTTTTTCAGATAAGGCAACAGAGAAGCTATTAGGTATGTGAGAATGTGTCCATGACTACAGATCAACTGGAGAACTAGGGAATGTCCTCATTTGTGGAGAAATACATTTAGGACCCTCAGAAGAAAGAATCCATGAGGAAATCATTAACATTCATGGAGGGCTTATTATGTGTTGGACACTGTGTTAAGACAGCCTTTGTGTATTATCTCATTTAATCATCACAAAACTGCTGAGGGCTTTATTACAGTGCCCACTTTACATATGAGGGCACCAAAGTTCAGGGAGGTTAAGGAACCTGCCTACATAATAAATGAAAGAGTGGAGACTAGAACTCAGGTTTCCCTTACTGTAAAGCCCATGCTTTTATTTTTGAAAGATTTTATGTATTTATTTATTTGAGAGAGAGAAAGAGAGAGAGTGTGTGTGCACATGGGTAGGGGGGAGGATCAGAAGGAGAAGCAGAGACAGACTCCCCGCTAAGCAGGGAGCCCATCATGGGGCTCGATCCCACGCCCCGGGACCATTACCTGAGCTGAAGGCGGATGCTTAACCGACTGAGCCACCCAAGGTGCCCCCAAAACTCATGCTCTTAATCAAATAAATAAGAATAAGAATATAAATTGCTATCACTTACTGAGTGCATACTACATGCCAAGAACCATGCTAAGAATCTCTTAACATACAAATCATCTCTTTCCAAGTTTTCTGCCATTAACTCACCTGAGCTTCTTGATGAAATCTGAGGAAGACAGCATAAAAGAATGAGTACATAAGAAAAAGAAAAATGTGTGGAATGAGGTAATTTTGTTTCAGTCATTATTTTAATAATGCACTTTTCCCTTGAGCAACATTTTGTCACAGGAAAGAGTAGGAGTTTGTTTACTACCCATCCCACGTACATTAGACACTAGATGAACTGTCAAGGGCAAAAAGCCCCTGGCCTCTCTGAGCCTCGGCTTCCTCATTTGTAAAGTGGGACAACAACAACAACAAAAAAAAAAAACCACTTTGGCTGCCTTTCTCTTGGAGATATTGTAAGAATCAAGTGAGATGATGTCTGCCAAAGCACTTTATATATACATATATATGTACTTTATGTTTAGGTCTAAGGCCAAAAATGGTTTCCTTACACTGTGATATTTACATGAGTTTGATCACTCAGGTGCTATAAACACCATGTAAAAGAGGAGACCTTAATCATTAAAACAACTTGGTGCTGGCATATGAATACACAGATGGAGAAATAGAGGAGCTAGAAATAGATCCGCCACACATAGGAATTTGGTGTGTGATAAAGTGAATTCCAGGCACTGGGAGAATGAGAGAGATCAATAAGAATATCAGACCAACGGGGCAGACACATGGATAAACCACGATTTCAATGCCTACTTTATCACTTAAACTAACATAACTTCCAGATGTTTTACAATTTTAAACATAAAAGTAATCAAACTTCAAATTCTTAAAAGACAGCACAGGAGAACTGACTTACTTATTTTTGGAAATGAGTATCTTTCCAAATAAGACACAGAGGTACAGAGCCATAAAAGAAAAGATTTCTAGATTTGACTATATAAAAATTTAAAATTCCTTCAAGGGCAAAAAAAAATGTTTTAATCAAACAAAGTCAAAAGGCAAATGACAAATTGGGAGAGAATATGGCAACATATATGACAGATAAGGGGCTAAATCCCTTAGGAATTCACTAATTAACAAATATTTAATGAGCAACTATTATGTGCCAGATGCTATTTTAAGCTTTGGGAGATTCCAAATAATTAAAACTCCCAGCATTGTAGAGCTCATATTCTGTTGGGAGGGACATAAAGGGATCTTGGATATTAATAGAAAAATTTTAAATGAGCAAAGAACATAAGTTATTCACCTAGCTGGTAACACCAATGGGGTTTAAACGTGAAAATGTGTGTAGTCTCCCTCATAACAAATAAAATGCAAGTTAACTTTCAATAGGAAACCATCGTCATCCATAACACCTTACAAAATCAAAAAGTACAGCACTCTTCCCCAGCAATTCTGCCCAAAGAATTTAGGCTACCGGCATATTTGTCTACATGTACAACAGCATGTATATATGAATGTTCATTGCAGTGTTGCTTCTAAAAATGAAGGACTTACAACCCACACAGATACTCATCAGTAGGCAAGTGGTTAAACAAATATGGAAGATACTTAAATGGTACAAATTGTTAAAAAGAATATAGTTGCTAAAAAGAATGAGGCCTGATGTATATGTATGAAAAATACTTCAAAATATATTGATCAAAAGTTAAGTTCTGAACAGTTACATGTGCTACTGAGCCACTAAATGTTTAGTGATGTAAACAAAACCATAGAATGTATTTGTGTACATAAAACAATGAAAAATTTTACAAATATGGGGCACCTGGGTGGCTCAATCAGTTGAGCAAACAACTCTTGGTTTTGGCTCAGATCATGATCTCAGGGTCATGAGATCAAGGCCCACATCAGGTTCCATGCTGGGCATGGAATCTGATTGAGATTCTCTTTCTCTATCTCTCTGTCCCCCTACCCGCCCTCCAATCACATGTACTCTCTCTCTCTCAAAAAAAAAATGTACTAATATAAAAGATGCATAGTGCACAACTTACAAATAATAAAATATGCAATACTCTTCTTTGTAAATTCCATCCTCTAACATTAATTTGACCTGATATTTCTTACAAAATCCACTGTCAGTTTGACAATTCTGTTACCAACAGTCATGTCGCAAAATCTGACCATGAATAAAGCTTGATTACTGTTTGATCAGCAAAAAAGTCACTCATCACTGACAAAGGACTGTGGTTCAAACAGTAAGGTCGGTTGATATTTCATTTTTATTCATGAGTGAAATGGAAGTGAAACAACAATATATGTATGTTGGAAGTTCACTTGTGTATCAATGACATGAGCAACTTTGCTGAATCAGATCCAGTTTTGGAGGCCTGGAAGAATGTTCCCTCAACGTTGTGTGCTCTTACAACATCAGGGAGGCAGACACAGCACTTTTACATTAATCTGCATTATTACTGTTTCCTCACCACTCTCTTAACTTTAGAACAGGAATCAGACCGGGAGAGCCCTCGAGCCAAATCCAGCCCATCGTGTGTTTTTGGAAATACAGTTTAGAATGCAGCCACATCATTCATTTACCTCTCACCTGTGGCTGCTCCTGCATGATGAGATGAGAGTTAAGTAGTTGCAACAGAGGTCATGGGGCCCACAAACCCTAAGGTATTTATTATCTGAGCCTTTACAGAAAGAGTTTGAGGGCACCTGGTCTAGACCATCAACAAAACAACAAACCAACCTCTGATTTGTAGTGTTTGCTGATTTCCAAGGTGCAAGTATTTCCATGACCAATTCCAAGCCACCGACATGTCCTCACTGAATGCACAGTTGGAAAGAGATGCAAATACCACATCATTATATTATATAGTGTTTCCACACTACAGATACAGTAGTTATAAGTAACCTCAAGAACAGAGAAACTATAAAATGTAGTAAAATAATTAAGATGCCATGACTTTTGAATACTTGTTTCTAATGTAATTTAATTATAAAGTCATATAATATAATTTTTAAGAATGGCATGTTTAACAACCAGCTCAGAAAATTTCTAGAAATTTAGTAGTTGGCTCTTATGTGCCAATAGACCAGCACACCACTGGCTATGGTATGTTGTCAAATATGGGGAAAACATGCAAGCAAGGAGATGGTTGCATATCCATATCAGCTTCTCAATGCACAGAACATCTCTGGAAGATGAATAAGAAGCTGAGAACAGTCGTTGCCCCTAGGGTGGCAACGAGGGGTCTAGGAGTTGAGTGGGGTTGAGATTTTTGTTTCATTTTACATTATTTTGTAAAGGATTTGAACTTTTATCATATGCTTGTGTTACCCTTCAAACAAAAAAAAAACTTGCTGTTTTTTAAGTAGATTACTAAATCATTTTTCTTCAGTTTCCCTTTTGTTTGTTTTTGTTTTTGTTTTAAGATTTTATTTATTTATTTGACAGAGAGAGAGAGAGAGATCACAAGTAGGCAGAGAGACAGGCAGAGGGAAAGAGGGAAGCAGGCTCCCTGCTGAGCAGAGAGCCTGATGTGGGGCTCAATCCCTGGGCCCTGAGATCATGACCTGAGCCAAAGGCAGAGGCTTACCCCCACTGAGCCACCCAGGCACCCCATCAGTTTCCCTTTTGCCCTGAAGAGTCTCTACCCCAGTAGAATTCTCTGGCACGACCCCCACCTCTCACTGGGTCGGGAGGATTACCTCCTGAGGCCAAAGTTCATCAAGGCAAGGAGCCCTGGAGGCTCAAGGATAGTCCTGGTGAACCAATAGTCCTCCTAGATGAAAAACAGAAGCCTGAAAGCAACCTCAAGAGATTTGGCCCCATTGCATTGCCTTGACTTCTCTTCTTCCTCTTTCTCTGTTTGTTAATCTTTCCTGGAAAAGTTAAGTAAGCTTTTCCCTTTAACCAATTTCTCTGGCATTTTGAAGGGAAGCCACAGCACCCTGCCTGCCAACTACTTCCAACATGCCAAGTCTTCCTGACTATATTTACCTCTGTGCTCCAATGCCCCAGGCTGCATCTGTGCTCACAGATCAGCTAGTGAAGTGACTGCCAGCCCAGGTCCACACAAGTTCCTCCAGGCTGGTGACCCCAAGCATCTGCTCTG
This sequence comes from Ailurus styani, assembly GCA_002007465.1. NCBI lineage: Eukaryota > Metazoa > Chordata > Mammalia > Carnivora > Ailuridae > Ailurus > Ailurus styani. The sequence goes on along the minus strand of LNAC01000672.1, from coordinate 748,058 downwards.
TGTAGACCAGCCTGGCTGTGATAGGAGCTGCTTCCACAGGAATCCCCTAGAAGACTTTAGCCAAGAGAAGAAAATGTGACCTCATCCAACAAGACCTCCGAAGGTCACAGAGCACCCCATGTGTGTGGCTACTGTTTTGTTTACTCCAACCTGTTACAACAGATTCCTGGCTGTCTACCTTGGGCTGTTCCCTAGAGCTTGTCCTTGGTTATTTTCTGTTTTTCAGGTTTTTGAACCTCTTTCTGCCCTCACCTGATCCTAATGTATGGCCTGCTTCACATTTCCCAGCATAGTCCTGACCTGGACACTGGCCCTGTGATGATAGTACATCTCCCATACATCCAGTCTAGATGGTCCTTCTCATCCAGATGCCCGGTTTGGCTTTCACCAGTCCCCTCCCCTGGTCTGTTCTCTAAAATTCCCAGTCCTAGCACCTTTCTTCCCCTTGAATCCATAACCACATATGGTCACACCCTCATCACAGACTCCAGACTATTGACTCATGTCCAGGTTCCAACAGCTAAGGACACACCCAGGTGTTTGTTTTCTAGGTAAGATTTCCTCAGTGATGACGGGCAGCAAGAGGTGTGTCTACGCTCTTCCTTCAGATTTCTTTTTTTTTTAAGATTTTATTTATTATTTATTTGACAGAGAAATCACAAGTAGGAAGAGAGGCAGGTAGTGAGAGAGGAGGAAGCAGGCTCTCTGCTGAGCAGGGAGCCTGATGTGGGACTAGATCCCAGGACCCTGAGATCATGACCTGAGCCGAAGGCAGAGGCTTTAACCCACTGAGCCACCCAGGCGCCCCTTCCTTCAGGTTTCTGACAGCTTCTCTTCCCAGCCCCAGCTTCTAGGCTAGATGAGGGTAGGAGTTGTCTAAGGTAGGGTTCTCCTGAAGCAGACCCTGAGATACAAATTGTATGAAAGTGATTTATTGGGATTTGTTCCCATGAGATATTGTTAGGAAGACAGGGAAAGGAGGACAGGGAAATGAAACAAGCCAAGCAAGAATGCGAGATTTAGCATTCCAGCTGTCTATTGCTGCATGACGAATCACCCCAACTTGGTGGTGTAAATCAACTGCCATTTTTGTAATGCCCACAGATTATGTGAGTCAGGAATTTGGACAAGGCAAAAGGCACAGCTTGCTTCTGTTCCATGATGTCCGTGGCCTCAGCTGGGATCACTCAAAGTCTGGATGACTCAGCAAGTATAGGTTGGAACCATCTAAAAGCTTCTTCATTCACGTGTATGGCTCACGAACTAGAATGACTACAAGCTGGGTTTGTCAACCAGTGGGCCTATCTATGTGTTGGGTTTAAAGAGCAAGAAATTCCAACAGGCAATGTCTTAGAGAAGATGCATTTCAAGAGAACAAGGCAGAAGGTATAAGATTTTTTTCTGAGCTAGTTCAGAAGTCAGTGACAAGATCTGTTGATTCAACTACATTCTATTGGTTACAAGCAGTCACTTGGGTGAGCCCAGATGCAAGAGGAGAATTAGGCTTCAAAATTTGATCACAGGAGAGCATATGGGATAGGATGTACTGCTGTGGTCACCTTTGAAAATACTACCTGCCCATGGAGGAAGCTTTTGACTCAATCCCACATGAGGAGCTCCATAGAGAGTATAGGCCATACCTTGGAGCTGTCCCAGTCAGAGGCAAAGGAGCTGGATGGACTCTTTATACCCACACATTCATTTGTCACTGGCCGCAGGCTGCCCTTGGGAGAACATAAATATCCAAACATTTCTATCTCTCTGTGAGTACAGAAAAGCAGCGTGGGGGAAGCCCTGTGATAATGTGTGTGCCAGAGACACAGGTGCTGGGCCTCGGGATTGAAAGCAATGTGGGAACAAATATATATAAAACTGTAAAGGGATCCCCAGTGATATGGACTGTCTTAGTCCTTTTCAGCTGCTATAACAAAATACCATAGATTGGGTGATTTATAAATAACAAATTTATTTCTTAAAGTTCTGGAGGCTAAGAGTGTAAGATCAGGGTGCCAGCATGGTGAATTTCTGGTGAAAATCCTTTTCCGGATGGTAGATTGTTATCTTCTGGTTTTATCTTCACAGGGCAAAGAGTAGAGATGAAAAGCAATCTCTCTAAGTGACTTGTAAGGGCACTAATCCCATCTGAGAGCTCCGCCCTCATGACTTCATGTATTTCTAATCACCTCCCAAAGGCCCCACCTTCAAATACCATCACATTGGAACGTAGTTTCAACATAGGAATCTGGGGCAAAGCAGTGGGGGGTCGTGGGGAGCAGACACAAACATCTAGTCCACGACATGGGCAAAGAGCCCTGCCACAGTGGCTACAGAAGGAACAGAGTATCTCACATTACCACCCAGCACTCGTTCATTCACTCATTTGGTTGAGCAGGTTCTAGGACACAAAGCTGAGTGAGTTAAGACAGACCTGAATCTGGGGCACCTGGGTGGCTCAGTCAGTTGGGCATCTGCCTTCAGCTCGGGTCATGATACCAGGGTCCTGGGATTGAGCCCTGGCTGGGAGCCTGCTTCTCCCACTTCCTCAGCCTGCCACTCCCCCGCTTGTGCTCTCTCTCTGTCAAATAAATAAATAAAGGATCTTTAAAAAAAAAAAAAAGACAGACGTGAACCACCTAGTAGCTCACAATCTGGCAGAGCCATAAAAACGTAAAACTATCCATGGGATGCCTGGGTGGTTCAGTCAGTTAAGCGTCTGCGTCCTGCTCAGGTCATGATCTCAGTGTCCTGGGATCAAGCCCCTGCTTATCCCTCTCTCTGTCTGCCCCTCTCCCACCCCTCCCCCCTTGTGCTTTCTCGCTTACTATCTCTCTCTCGAATAAATAAGTAAAATCTTAAAAGAACAAAAACCAAAACAAAAAAATCATAAAGCTATCCTTGTCCTCAACTGCAACATGGGCTGAGATCTCTGTATGTATCTGTCACTTAGGAAGCAGTGTGGAGTGATGGTTGTGCCCTTGTGCTTTAGAGTTGGACAGTTCCTGGCCCCACTCTGGCTATACTGTAACCCCTTTTGTAAAATAGGGATAAGAAGAGTATTTACTCTATAGTGTGGTGGTGAAGATGAAATGAAGTTATGCCTGAGAACCATTAACACGGTGCTTCTGGTGCATGAGCAAGTGTTGTAAGTGTTAACAATTGTCATCATTATTTTAATGAGGGCCCAAGAAGGGGAATTATCCACCTAACTGGGGGTGGAGGGAGGGACAGGCCTTGGGACAGAAGATCTGACACTTGAGCTGGGGTGTGATGGGGCAAAACTTTGCTTCTCAGAGCTATTTATGATATGTGTTATTCCTGCTTAATCTGGGACATTGGGCATGGCTGGAGGGAAGCCACCCAGCCTGACAGGTGGCTGCTACTCCACATCAATGGTCTGAAAACTCAAACTAGATGCTCAGTGCAGTTGGCAACCCTCTTGTGTTTCTCTAGTCATCCCTACTTCTTAAGCACCATTACCTGCTCTAGATGTCCTCATTCATTTCTTAGCTGCCGTGAAACCTGACTCTTGGATTTTTTTTTTCTATTTCTCAGACCACAGGTTTTTTTTAATAAGCTATCTCCCATATATAATAGGCATATAATGTATATGTGTATATAGCACAGATCTATGCGATCTATGCAGTTTTTTAAAGATAATAAAATGAACACACATGTACTTGCTACCCAAATTAAAATAAATAAAACATCACCAGTATCTTTGAGATATCTATGTCTCCCTGCTTAATTGTATCACCTTCCTTCCACCCAAAAAGTTACCACTATCCTGAAATTTATATTTATCATTTGCCTGCTTTTCTTCTAGTATATATTGTAGATTAGTTATCTATTGCTGTGTAACAAATTACCCCAAAACTTAGCAGCTTAATACAATAAACATATATTAGTTCATCAGTTCTGTGTTCAGAAATTTGAGAGAATCTTCACTGGATGGTTCTGAGTCCATAAAGTGGCAGTCAAGACTTTTACCAGGACTGGGACTTGACTGGAGCTGTAGATAAATTTTCAAGATGGTGTGCTCACATGGCTGTTGGCAAGAGACATCAGGTCCTCTTTATTGCATTATCTGAGTGTCTTTAGAACATGACACCTTGCTTCTCCAAGAGAGAGATGGAGGAAACCTCACTGTCTTTTCTGACTTAATATCAAAAGTCATACACTATCACTTATGCTTTATTCTATTCATTAGAAGAGAGTCATTACGTTCAATCCATATTCAAAGGAAGGGGAATTAAGCTCCATCTTCTGAAAGGAGTTTCAGAATATAAAAATTATTATATGTGTGTGTATCCCTAAACTATATATGTCCTTTTTTAAACCTCTACCTAAATGGAATCACACTCTAAGTGTTCTTCTGTGACTTGCAATTTGATTCAATTTGATCCAACCTTATATTTTTGAGATCCATTCATATTGACAACATTGTTTGCAAGCGCTGCCATAACAAAAGACCACAGACTGGGTGGCTTAAACAACAGAAATTTATTTTCTCACAGTGGTAGAGGCTAGAAGTTCAAGATCAAGGAATTTTACAAGGACACAATTCAATCCATAATGTATATAGAGTTGGAGTTTGTTAATTTTCACTGCTCTATAGTATTCTTTGTGTGAATAGACAAAAATATACTTTTCTATTCTACCATTAGCAAATATTTTTCTTATTTCCAGTTTTTTTGTCATTATAAGCAATACTACCACATGCCTCCTAGCACCCTAAAACATGTAAAATATATTTTTTCATATTTACTAAGTTAATGCCAATTTTTTCCCAAAGTGATTGTACTCATTTGCTCCCCCACCAGCAGCATACCAAAGTTCTCATTGCTCCACATTCTGCCAATATATGATATTGTCAGTCTTTCTAAATTTGTGAATCTCGTGGGTGAGAAATGGTATCTTTTGTGGCTCAAATTAACATTTCCCAGATTATCAACAAGGTTGAGATCTCTTCATTTCTTTTTTTATTATAATTTTGTTTATTTATTTAAGAGGGGAGGGTAGAGAAGGAAAGGGAGAGACCAGCAGACTCCATGCTGAGCACAGAGCCCAAAGCAGGGCTCCATCCCACAACACTGAGAAGACAACCAGAGCTGAAACCAAGAGTCAGATGCTTAACCCACTGAGCCACCCAGGCACCCCAATCTCTTCATTCTTTATGAAATGCTTTTTCATTAACCATTTTTCAATTGGGTTGTTCACTTTTTCCTTATTGATTTGTCTAAGTTCTTTACATAATGGTATTGCAAACATTTCCTACCAGCTTCGGCTTGTCTTTTTACTTTCTATTGCCACATTTCACAAGTCTTGGTTCTTATCCTTTGCCCATCTCTTGATTGTATTTCTCTTAGGTCCAGTTCTCTCCTCATTACATATACCATCCTTAATTGATCAGACCCATGAAAAAACTTTTCACCTACATATGCTTCTGAATCCTAAATCTGTACTTTTAAAACAGCTCGGCCGAACACCTCTAAGTTCACTAAACTCTCCATGATTTTTCTACTTTGTGAACTTTTGCGCACGCTCATCACTCTTAGTAAAATATCATTGCCCATTCCTTGCCTCCACTCCACCATACACTATATAATCACTAACTCCTAACAACCTTCAAGTCTAGATTCTCAGGTCTCAGCTAAGGGACTTGACACTGTGCTCCCACAGTGCTGCCTAATTGTCCCCACCATCATACTCAGCACACTGGATTGTGATTATCTTTTTCTTGGCTGTCTCTCAGGCCAGACTATAAATCTTCATAACATTGAGCCTAGTACCATGTCTGCACATACTGGACATGCAATCAGTACTTGGTGGATTAATTCATTAACTTCCGTGGGTTAAAAATTATGTTCACCTGACACATAAGGGTGCAAATCATTTCTATTTTCAAACACGACCATAAGTTATACATATTAATCATCCAAATAAAGTCGAAATAACCTCTGAACCCTAGTCCCCCAAAATAAATGTATTCTAAATATGTAAAACAATAGTTAAGGTTGATCAACAGCCTCTGGTCAGCTAAGACCACAACCCATTGAAGGGAAAATCCAGACAGAATTTTCTGGGATCCCCTCAGGATTATTTCATCATGGACCTCTGTCCCTCCCCAACCTTGACCATACACACTGCATTTCCTTCAGAGAGAAGTGGAAGCTGGGAAGAATTGTCTAACCTGGTCACACCGGGGAAGGTGGGCACTCTTGACACACCCAAGGAGAAACTAAACAAATTAAAGGATGACGATACTACTTGGCAATGATTCAGTGGTATGGTTTCCCTGAAGTCATTTGTTTGGCATTGCTGCATGTATGGTCAAAGTCAGAAATGTCAGCTTTGTACGGAATGAGCAGCTGCAGAGCATTAAAGGGTTGTCAATGGGACATTCTAATGAATGAGCCGAACTCTTTTTTTATTTCATTTTCTGGTCCAAATGTTGGAAGCTAAACTGTCGTAAGTTGTTATTTTGTTTTCCTTTCCTCGGAGGTAAATCTTTCCAAGGAACCTTCTCTTAACTTCTTTGTTTCTCCAGTACAGGGTTTCTCAACCTCAGCACCATTGACATTTTAGCGCAGATCGTTCTTTGTTGTGGAGAGAATGTCCTGTGCATTGTAGGATGTTTAGCAGCTTCCTTGATCTCCTAGATGTTAGGAGCACTTTCCCCCCACCCCCAAGTTGTGACAACCAAAAATATCTCTAGACATTGTCTCTGGGATCTAGAGTCTAGAGATCTTTTTGATTTCCTGCCACCGGCTAAGGTTGCCTTGTCTTTAATCCCTTTCTTGCATGGGGGCGGGGGCAATAAATAAATAATTTTTAGGCCCTTCTCAGACATCCTAGGGAAAAATAATAAATAGGAGGCAAATGCCTGTTATATTGAATGTTTGAAAACGATTTTCTTCTCATAAATTCAGCCTTGGTTCACACTTACCATTTTGTAAACTTCCTCAAAAGTAGGGAGGTCCCATCTTTAAGCCACATATTTGAGGACCCTTGTAACCTATGTTTAGAAACTTGAGGAGAATTATGCTAAGCAGAGAAAGAAGTTAGACATTGTAAATGAGAGGAATGGCATTGACAAAGATGTGCTGGGGAAAAGGGAAAGGAACATTCACAGGTGCACAGACTGTGGCTGAAGCAGAGTTTCTATACAGGAGTATCCAGAGATACGGCTCTGCTGTCACACCACTCTGTGGAAGCCTCCTCTGATCTCGCCAGCCCATCTGAATATGCCTGCCTCTGAATTCCTGCAATGTGTGTTTCCACCTTTATTATACCAGCTAATTTACACTGCTTTGTATTGCCAATCATTTTCATTTTGTTATTGTATTCATAATGTATTGTCCCAAATCGATGGTGAATTTCTAAACGACAGTGACAGTATCTAGCATGAAAATGTACACCAAGCAGGTACTTAGAAAGTGTAAATTGAACAATTGTTTCCTTGGAAAACAGGGAGGTGGTACCTGAATTACACAGTTGGGTTATGGTCACATCTGGAGTGAAAAAGACTGGTTAAACTTAGTTGTAAATCACTTATGGTGATCAACAGCAAAGGAATAATAAAGAGCTCTAGTAGCATTACTCAAAATTTAATTTGAAAACAATTCCATCAGTTCGATAATTGGAACATAGTCTGATGGTACTGAAGTACCTTTCACACTAAATGAGAAAAAAAAAGTATTTTTCTTATGCAGAAGATAGGAACAAACAAATGCCTACAGCTGGTCACACATGTATTACTGCCCTAATCTAGACCCGGTTCCAGACGGAAGCTAATGTCATTTCATCCAGGCCCCAATCAGTCATCCTCCCACACATAACAGCACATAAATCTGGACCTGTTATTTTGTAATCTTGCAATGACCTTTGGAATCGCCTCTTTTCATTTGAGGAAGGCCACTGTAAAGCAAGGAAAGCTGATTGTAAATGCTGTGTTCAGGGACCTAGGCCAAGTTCATCTTCACACATGTCCTATCATATCATTAACAAACATGAAATAATTGCTGCACGTTGACATTCTCTCAGCAAAGAGTGCATCTAAATCAACACCAGCGGCATGGGGTGGGATGTCCCTGAGATGAGACAAACTCCACCCTACATTAACAACCTCTGGGTCTGCCTTTATTCCAGTGCCTTCCTTTGAACTCATTATGGCCCTCTCCAATCTCATTATCTTGGGTTGAACTCCTACACCTAGGACAGTCCCTCCTCACAATTATGGTGCCTCAAGACATTTGAGAGTGAGCCAGTCTCCCTTTAGAATACATTAGTGCTTTTTTAAAGTAAATAAATGTAATTGTTTACTTTGTCAAACAATTAATTAAAATTGATGAAGGTAGAGGAAAGAGTGATAGAAAGAAAAAATAAAGAGAGTTTTAAGGAAAACATGTTGAAAACTTTAGGTGGACAATTACACTCATTCTTCCATTAATTTTTTAAAGATATTTATTTATTTATTTATTTAACATAGAGATAGTGAGAGAGAGAACACAAGCAAGGGCCCTGGCAGGCAGGCCAGGGAGAAGGAGAAGCAGGCTCCCCATTGAGCAAGAAGCCTGATATGGGGCTCGATCCCAGGACCCTGGGATCATGACCTAAGCTGAAGGCAGCCACTTAACTGACTGAGCCACCCACATGCCTCTCCATTAATTTTTTTATGTCAAAAACAGATTTGAGACATTTTACAATAAGTGACATGTGAACTATAAAAATATTAAATTAAAGAACAAGAAATGAGGCATGAAAAGCGAGCAAAAATTCTATCAGAAAATCTAGGTACACGGAAATATCTTAGTCCAGTCAGGTTGCTATAACAAAATACCGTAATAGACCAGGTGGCTTATAAACAACAGAAGTTTATTTAGCACAGTGTTGAAGGTTGGGAAGTCCAAGATCATGGCGCCTACACATTCAGTATCGACTAAACCAGTGTCATATTCACTTCCTGGTTCACAGAAGGCCATCTTCTTGCTACATCCTCACATTGTGGAAGGGGTAAGGGCACTCTTTAGAATCTCTTTTATGAGAACACTAATCCCATTTACAAAGGCACTCATGACCTAATCACCTCCCAAAGGCCCCACCTCCAAATACCATCCCATTTGAACATATGAATTCTGGGGACACAGACTTTCTGTTTCAGGAAGCACAAATCCTAGCTCCATCATACCAATCAGGGAAACATACCAACATATCAATCAGGGAAACATACAAGCAGGGGAAGCTGATGAGCCCCATTAGAGGTTCCTAACCAAGGCTGTGCCTGAAATGCACAGAAGAAGGGAGAATTTTTTAAAAATCAGTTATCCAACCAAACCCAAACTTACTAAATCAGAGTCTCTAGGTGTTAAGCCCAAATATCTGTCTACTAAGAGTAAACATCAAGAGAGACAACTTCTTTCTTGGCTCTGAGACAAATTTATGACATCAGTTTCTTAAAGGTCACTAGACAATGAAATGCACCATATTCAACAACAGTGTTTATCATGTGGCTATTTCACACACTGACTGACCTTCAATAAAGGTTGAGGACATAAGGCTACATCATAGCCTGTGAAAGAACTTTCTACTCTGGAGGCAGCCTCGTGCTCATCTCATCTGACCTAGCATCAGGACTGCAAAAGAGGGAGGACGATATAGAATATACCTTGGGCAAAAAATGAAACAAGATGAAACTAAAGAGGGAGACAAACCATAGGAGGCTCTTAATCATAGGAAACTAAGGATTGTTGGAGGGGAGAGGGTGAAGGGATGGGGTAATTGGGTGATAAACAGTAAGGAGGACAAATGATGTAATGAGCACTAGGTATTATATAAGACTGATGAATCACAGGCCTGTACCTCTGAAACCAATGATGCATTACATGTTAATTAATTGAATTTAAATAAAAAATGTTTAAGAAAAAAAGATTATACCTTGGGTTTCTCCTTCCAGGCTTGTAGTGAGGAGTAAATATATAAGACCATGCATACAGCAAGTGCCCGATAAATGCTAGGAACTGTTTTATCATTATTCTCAAAGATCAGTGCTGTTACTGGACTTTGGATGAAGCTGAATATTTAAGATAAGTAACAAGAAAAACAACAAAAACCACCCTTGCATCTACTAGACCTCCCTTCTAGTACCACTCACTAGCACAGAGCAAGGTTTCCAGTGCTCAGCATGCTTCATGTCACTAATCTTCACAACCACCCTGTGTGTAGATACTATGATTGTACCCATTTTATAGACAGAAAGACTGAGAAATGAACACGTTAATGTCAACGGTATGTGGCAGAATTGAATGTCCAACTTCAGGGTCTCTGACAAGCAGGTTTTATATCTCTGCTAGAAGGTACCAACACAGGTTGCTCATTGAGACAAGAAACACATTCTCCATGTATTCAGAGGGAGGTGTCCAAGTTATGGTTTTGTTCTGGAAATTAAAGCCTGAGCCACATCCTATCTTATCACAATTGTCCCTATGTCAAACTTCTCAAAATGCAGGCCTTTGAATGAGGTCAGATGTCAAACACACACACAAGTTCTGCTCTGATGTTGGCCTTTGGGAAGGAGATTTGTCACTTATCTACATATTTGGTGGAAAACCTATCAGAAATCCCAGCTAGCCCCCAGAATCTGAATCATCAGATTCGGATAATCTCAACTTTCCTCTTCACTCAGAACATAACTTTTTTTCCAAAAAAGCGACACCCTTTTTTGGAAATGTTCTCAACTCTTTCAAAGGGGGCGTCATCCCAGAAGTCATTTCTTTTAAAGTTTCACATTCAAGTGAGTGTAAAGACTGGGAATGAAATATGACTAGATGTCAAAACTTGAGTCTAGACAATAAGTATTCATAAACCACCCTGGAAGTGACAAAGGATCTCCTGGGTGGTTCCACCCTTTGCCAGCTCCTGGTCATTCCTGAAATAAAAGCCAACCAGCAGCACAATGGGCAAGTTTTGCTGATGTTAATGCACCCCACCTTGAAAGGAGTTGGTACCTGGGATTGCTTTTATTTACATTCACAAGGACAGGTCACTATCAAGAGAGAACTAATATTCTCTAGACATCCTCCTCCGCATGGATGCTGTCAACTTAAGGAGAATGATGACATTTTTAAGACCATACTAGGGCGAGATCTGAAAGCATTTGAAATTCTGGGACTCTCCTGGCAGCTGCTGGACACCAAACTAGAAGAGCCCTTAGAAGAAGGGAGGCTGCCTGGGGTTGCAGGAAGCCGAGCTGCTCAGGCAGCTGCTAGAGCCAAAGCCAGCCACTCCCCACCCCCTCCCAGCTCCGGGAAGAAGCATGAACTCCAGAAAGAAAGGGGGAAAGGGAAAACGTGGAGAGGTGGAATTCAGGAAGGGAGCTGTGGATCGCCCCCTTTGGACCAGAAAGGGAGAGAAAGGTTACAATTGAGTGCAACATTGATTTAAAAATAACTCTAGGAATAATTGAAAAGCAAAGCTTGAATGCCATCTTGGGGTGTGACATAAAGCCAAACTTTCTTTTTAAAATCTATTTATAAATATGTTTGATTAAAATGGTTTTGACAGCAGTAATGTCCTCAGCAGGTCGTATTCATGGCTGGAAAGACCAGCAGCGAAGTCTGTCATTTCAAATGAGCAAATTTTCTCTAATCCCTAAAATACTTTGACTACCAGGTCCAGAGAAAACCAAGGAACACACCTTCTATATGGAAACCAGATGCAAATTCTAGGATGCCAGTGCGTTATTGATGTCTAGAAATTCTAGAACTAAAGACCTATCAGCTGCTGTCAACTATGAGGGAGATTTCAGAGCATTTAGGAAGAAATGGTCACTAAAAACCAGCATGGAGCAAGTCACATCAAACTCTTTTGGTAAAGAAAGTTTTATTTTTTAATTATGTTAATATCATATTCTTTCTTAGGTTGTAAAAATCTCTTCATTATTTTTTAAAAAGCACTAAAAATATCAATAAATAGGTCAATGTCTCCCAACATAATCCCAACCCTTAATGATGACCACCATTAACTATTTGATAGACATCTCTCCACATTTTTCTCTGCATTTATACTGTTTTACAAACATGTATAGATCATACAGCTGTAGCCTGATTCTTAGTGATTCATGTCACTGAAAAGATGATCTCTAAAGTAAATTAATTTTTAAGTAAATTCAGTTTAACTTCGATGTTCACATATGCATGCTTTATTTTTTTTTTGAAACTGAGCATTCCACTAGAAAAACTTAACATCGTTATTTTTGATAAGGAGCCAATATTGCTGTTCTCATATACAAAAAATAGAAAGCATGAATCATTAAATAATCTCACAGTTATTTGTATAGTTAACAAAAATGATCGTACAATTAAGCAATTATTGAGTCCACACTAACCTCCAGGTACTGTAATAAACATCTTACATATGTTAACTCTAAAGAAAACTCCTATGAGGAAAGCAGTAATATCCTGTTTCAGAGAGAGAAAAAGAGGCTCAGATAAATTAAATAATGCTCCCAAGGTCATGCAGCAAGTAATTGTACTATAGTCTATATCCAAACCTATTCAAACCAAAATCACTACGTTCCATCCTGATATCTACCATTCAAGTAATCAGGTTATACTTATGAAAATACTCAGATAAATAAATCAGCATACTTAAAATTGTTTTATGATGTGACCATGTAGATTATGGAATTATTAGTGGAAGTAATAAGTTTAGAGTCCACCCTCTGGCACTTACCACCAGTGTGACCTTGAGCAAATCTTTTAACCTAAACACAGCTACAAAGTGAAGAAACTATTTATCACAACACTGTGGGGCTAACATGAGGATATGAAATTTCTTTTTGTAAACTGTAAAGACCTATCTAATAATAAATGTTTGGGTATATTTATGTGGCAACCATAAGCTTGATCACAGCAGGCTTTCTGATTTCACCTTTATAATTCTATCAGAATAAAAGCAAATGAAGAATTGGTTTTTAACTTAAATGGAAATCAAAAGCATTTTTTAGCAATATTCTAAGTCAGAGGCATACATCTTGAGACCGGTTCTGCATTCCCTCCTGGGACTCTCAACTGCTTCCTTCAAATTATTCTCTCTGTTTTTGCCCTTACTCAGGACATCAGCATCAACAGCAGTGGTCTTCCCAAACTTAGTGTTTCTCAGTCATGAGAAACATAGCATAGCAGAAAAATTCCTATTCTGATAATAAAGTATTAATTTTTATTTTATCAATATAAAGCATGCATATATTTTAGAAGTCAAACTCAATCCAAAAAAACTCTTTTTTGAGAAATTATAGTCTCCTACATAACTCCCCACTTTCACTTCCTAAATACTACCATTTTCAATCCCTTTAGCTCTTTCTTCCAGTATTTACTCTCACATTTCAAAGTGATATGCTTATTCTGCAGTTTATTAATTAATCCACATTAGTCTATTATTGACTTTCTATTTTGAAAATTAAGATAGAGTTTTCATGAACTATCACTTCACTTTCCTTATCTTTCAAATAGGGACCCATAATAATTTTTAATTGTGTGTTTTTGAGTCAATATTAAACTAATATGACTATTATTGTCAAGACAAAGAACAAACTATAACTACTATTTTCTCTCTTTTAAAAAGCAGAAAATGGCAAACAATAGAGAAAAATAATGAAACCAAAAGCTGGTTCTTTGAGATAAATGAGATTGATAAGACTCTAACTAGACTGGCCAAGAAAACACAAATTGTCGATATCAGAAATGAAAGAAAGAACATCACCATAGATCCTACAAATATTTAACAATAGTAAGCAAGCAGCATGAACAACTCTTGGCCAATAAATTTGAAAAATGAGATAAATGGTCACATTCATTAAAAAATACAGATTACCAAAACTGATACAAGAAGTAATAAAAGGTATGAATAGGCTTATATCTATTAAAGAAATGGAATTGTAATTAAAAACCTTTATGGGCGCCTGGGTGGCTCAGTGGGTTAAAGCCTCTGCTTTCGGCTCAGGTCATGATCTCAGCATCCTGGGATCGAGGCCCGCATCGGGCTCTCTGCTCAGCAGGGAGCCTGCTTCCTCCTCTCTCTCTGCCTGCCTCTCTGCCTACTTGTAATCTCTCTCTCTGTGTCAAATAAATAAATAAATAAAAATCTTAAAAAAAAAAATAAAAAATAAAAAAATAAAAACCTTTATATAAATATTCAGGTTTAGATGGCTTCTTTGACAAACGCTATCAAATATTTAAGGAAGAAATAATACTAACCCTACCCAAATACTTTCAGAAAATAGAAAAGGAGGAACATTTCCATCTCATTTCATGAGGCCAACATTACCCTGGTACAAAAAACGTTATAAAAAATAAGACAATGGATAGTATTCTTCACGAACATGAAGACAAAATTTCTTAACAATATATTGACAAAACAAACCAAACAATATTTTAAAAGAATAACACGTCATATCTATCACATTCAAGTGGGATTTATCTCAGGAATTCAAGATTAGTTTGACATTTGAAAATCAATCAATATTAATTCACCATGTCAACAGAATAAAAGAAATAAACCACATGATCATCTCCATTGATGCAAAAAAGCATTTGACAAAATTTAACACTCATTCATGATGAAAACTCACAGCAAAGAGGTAAATTCTTCAATCTGACAAAGGGCATCTATGAAAACTTATAGTTAACATCATCCTTGGTGGTAAAAGACTGTTTTCTTTCTAAGATGAAGAACAGAGCAAGGACAGTCGCTCCCATCACTCCTATTCAACGTTAAACTGGAAGCCATACCCAGTGCAATAGGGTGAGAAAAAGAAATAAGTCATACAGATTAGAAATAAAGAAAAAAAATTATTAACTTGCAGACATAATTGCCTACATAGAAAGTCCTAAGGAAAATATGAAAAAAGTACTAGAATTACTAGAACTAATAAATACGTTTAGCAAAGTTTCAAGATATAGGGTTAATATTTAAAAATCAATAGTATTACTAAGAATGATCTGAAAAAAGTATTTTTAAATCCCATTTACAGCAGTATCAAAAACAATAAAATACTTAGAACTAAATTTGACCAAGTAAAAAATCTATACACCAAAAACTCTAAGACATTGGTAAAAGAAATTGAAGAAGACACAAATAAGTGAAAAAATATGTCATGCTTATGAATTGGAAGAGTTAATATTAAAATGTCCATATTATCCAAGTCTGTCTATAAATTCAATACAATCTCTATCAAAATTCCAATGCCATTTTTCACAGAGAGAGAAAAAAATATCCTAAAATTCATTTAGAACCACAATAGACCCAAAATATCCAAAGCACTCTTAAAGCTGGAAGCACCACACTTCCTGATTTCAAACTACATTGCAAAGTAATAGTAATCAAAACAGTATGGTACTGGCATAAAAATAAACACATAGATTAATGGAACAGAACAGAGAACCTGGAAATAAATCAGAAATAATCATGTATGGTCTAATATTTGACAAGAGAGCCATGAATACTCAAACAGGAAAGTATAATTTGTTTAATAAAGGTGCTGGGGAAACTGGATATACATGTACAAAATAATGAAATTGAATCCTTGCCTAATACCATTCACAGAAATTACTTCGAAGTAGATTAAGGACTTAAACATAAGACCTGAAACCATATATAACTCCTAGAAGAAAACATAGGGAAAGTCTCCTTGACATTAGTCTTGGCAATGATTTTTTGGTTATGACACCAAAAGCAAAGGCAACAAAAACAAATATCAACAAGTGGGACTATATCAAACTAAAAAGCTCTCTCTGTACAACAAAAGAAGCAAACGACAAAAGGAAAAGTTAACATTCAGAATGGGGAAAATACTTGCAAACCATGTATCTGATAAGTATTAAAATCCAAAATATATAAGGAACTCATAAAATTTAGTAGCAAACATATAAAAATATTAAAAACCCATTTAAAAAATGGTCAGAGGACTTGAATAGACATTTTACAAAGACATACAAATGACCCCCAGGTATATGAAAATGTAATCAACATCACTAATCATCAGGGAAATATAAATCAAAATCACAATGAGATATTACCTCATATCTTTTAGGATAGCTGTTTCAAAAAGACAAAAAATAACAAGAGCTTCTGTGGATGTGGAGAAAAAAAAACCCAGGTGCACTGTTGATTAGAATATATGTTAGTACAGGTACTATGGAAAACAGTATGCAAGTTCCTCCAAAAATTAAAAAGAGAACCCACTTAAGGGTATATATCTAAAAGATATGAAATTACTATTTCAAAGTGATATCTACACTTTCATGTTTATGAAACATTATTTATAACAGCCAAGACACACATAGAAGCAACCTAAGTGCCCATTGACAGATGAATGGATATATATGGTATATACACGTGTGGCATATTTGTGTGTATACATACACACAATGGAATATTATTCAGCCATCAAAAAGGAGGACATCCTGCCATTTGCCACAACATCAGTGGACCTGAGGGCATTATGATAAGCGAAAAAAGTCAGACAGAAAGACAAATCCTGTATGATCACACTCATATGTGGAATCCAAAAACAATGAACTCATCGAAACAGAGTAGAATGGTGGTTGCCAGGGGCTGGCGGGGCAGGGATGGGGGATGGGAAGTTGTTGGTCAAATAGTACCAGCCTTTAGTTATAAGATGAATTGGTTCCAGGTGTCTAATATGCAACATGGTGACTATAGTTAATGATACTGTATTGCATATAGCGTAAGTTGCTATGTGAGTAGAGCTTTAATGTTCTCCCCATAACAACAACAGCAAAATGGTAATTATGTGAGGTAAAGGACAAGTTAACTAATCTTATTATGAAAAACATTTCACAATTATAAGTATATCAAATCATTACATTGTACACAATGTTATATGTCAGTTGTATCTCAATAAAACTAGGGGAAAATAGTATTTCTATATACCAGCAATAAACAATGGGAAAATGATTTTTTAAACATCACGATTTACCATACAAAAGCATTAAATACCCATGGACAAAGACATGACACTGAAAACTACAAGACATAGCAGAGAGGAAAAAAAAGAAAATTTAAGTAAATAGATGGAGAGATACACCTATTTGTGAATAAGAAGATTCAATAGTGATAAAATGTCAATTGTTCCAAAGTGATCTGTAGACTCAGGACAGGAATTTTTTTGTAGAAATTGATAAGCTGATTCTAAAATTCTAAAATTTATAAGGAAACTCAAAGAACCTAGAACAGTACAATTTGGGGAAAAAAAGTTTGAGAATTTATACTAACTAAGTTTAAATCTTACTAAATAGCTTCAGTATATCAGATAGTTTGACATAGTTTAATATAACAGACTAGGGAACCTAGAAATAAACTCATGTATAAAAATGAACAAAATCAACAAACTAATACAATACCAAAAGGATGGTGTTTTCAAACCAATGGTGCTGGAACAACCAGATATCCATATGGTCCTACCTCAAACCACAGACAAATGTTAATTCATGTACCTAAATGTAAAAACTAAAACTATAAAACTTCAAAGAGAAAATATATGCTATCCTGTAAGCAAAGATCTCATACACAGGACACAGTAAGCACTAACCATAAAAGAAAAAATTAGTAAATGGAACTTTATCAAAATTAAACCTACCCTTTTTTCTAAAGACATTGTTAAGAAAATAAAGCAAGCCACAGACTAGGAGAAAATATTTGCAGTTTGTATGTCTGAGGAAAAAAAAATCTGTATCCAGAATATATAAAGAACTCTTATAATTCAAAAACATAAATATAAACAACCTATTCTTTTAATGGGGGAAATCATTGAACACTTTAGAAAAAGAAGGTACATTAAAGTTTGTAAGCATACGAAAGGATTCTCCACAAATTATTCATTACAGAAAGGTAAATTAAACTTACATGAGACATCACAACACACCCATTAAATTGGTTAAAGTAAAGACTGACAACACCAAGCATAGAAAAGCACATGGAACAACTGGAATGCATATAATTTTCATGGGCATGTAAAATGGTATGGCCATTTTGAAAAACAATTTGGCAGTTTCTCATGTAGTTAGACATATACATAGCATATACCCATCAATTCCACTCCTATACACTTACCTAAAGGAGATGAAAACATATGTCCACATGAAGTCATATTCACCTGTATTCATAGCAGCCTTATCCTGAATTGTCCCAAACTGGAAACAACCCCAGTTTTCCTTCCATAGGTGAATAGAAAGGAAACTCTGGTACATTCATACAGTAGAACTCTACAGAGCAATAAAAAGGGATAAATTACTGATATGTGCACCAACATGGATAAATCTCACAACCATAACACTGAATAAAAGAGGACAGATCCAAAATATTATATATTGGATGATTCCACTTATATTAAATTCTAGAAAAGATAAAACTATAGTGATCAGTTGTCACCAGGGTCCAGGAATAGAATTGACTGTAGAGTGGTTCAAAGAACTTCCTCAGGGGATGGCAATATTCTGTATCATAACTGTGGTAGTGATTACATGACTATCTTGGTTTTGGCAACCCTGGTGCTACTGCCATTTTGGGCAATGTAGTTTTTTGTTGTCATTGGCTGTTTTGTGCATTTCTGCATGTTTAGCAGCAACCCTGGGCTCTAATCTTGCTAGATGTCAGTAGCCTTCCCCCACTCCCAAGTTGTGACAACCAACAATGTCTTCAGACATTGCAGAGAATATCCTGGGGGGTAAAATTTCCTCTGAAAACTGCTAATCAAAATTCATAAAATAGTAGATTTAAAATCACCAATTTCTTCTGTGCAAAAGTTATATCTCAATAAAGCTAATTAAAAATATGTAGGAGGCAGGTTGGGACTACATGCCTCACAGTGAGAACCTACAATTTCATTTTTAAATATTTTATATATCCTTCAAGATGATCATTTGAGAAGCTCTGTATTTGCTGTAATAATTTTTCTGCATATTTTTAAAAATATTATTCTATTATTTTCTAATATATAGCATTGCTACTGAAAAATCATATGCAATATTAATTCCTGACCCTTTAAGAATTTTTTTCATCTCTCTGAAAGTTTTTACCCACTTTTTTCCAATCACTGTGCTAGGTTTTGTGGGCCTTTTCAAATTGGAAAATTGTATTCTTCAGTTCTAGAAAGTTTTAATATAGTATTTATTTTAAATATTCCTCCTGTCTATGTTCTGGGTTTTTTCCCCCAGAATCCAGAAGGATTTTGGACTTTTCAACCAAAGTCTTTGATTTTCTCATCTTCTCTCAGCCATCCATCCTTTTCTCCTTTTATCACTTTCTAAGAGATTCTCTTTATCTTTCAAGTCTTCCTGGAAATTTTATTTCAGCTTCCATATTTTTAATTTCAAAGAGTTCTTCCTTGTTCTAACATGGCTCCTTTTCTCCAAGGACAATATTGTAATTCTACCTTTTTCTTCTGACTCGTGCAGGTATGTCTCCTCCAGAGACAATGCTAGCTTCAGTCTCTCATATTAGAGGTTGTCCTCAAATGTGTCCTTAGCTGTTGGCCCATATTTAACTGGAAATATGAAAGTCATAAGATTGACTATGCACTCTGTAGTCATGTGCAAAATTTGCTGCCTGTAGGCTTCAGGAAATAATCAAGCAATAGAAAGCTGACTTTTCTTTTGGGAAGATACCAATGTCTGAAGGTATTTTCTCTGGGAACTTAAAGTTCCTCCAAGGATGAATTTTCCATTCTTAGGTAAAAGGAACATCTCTGGTTCCAGTACTCTAGGCAGAGGGCAAGGGAAGCAGGCTGGTCGGGGACCTGATCATCGCTTTTCAAACATTCACTTAATGTTCCTATTTTAAGCTTGAATATCATCCTTGGCTTCCATTGTGTGTGTCCCTGAGTTTGAATCCAGATTTTAAAGAAAAGGATTCTTCCTCCGAAACAGAATANCCCCGGGGGGGGGGGGGGGGGGGGGGAGGGGGATTGGTATCATGAGAGGTGTTATCAGACTCCAATTACAGATGAATCTTTCTATATACGCCCCTCCCCTTTATCTCTGTCTTTTATGGAGCAGAAATTTTTGTCAAAGTGGAATAAATTAAATCAAGAGTTGCTGCAATTTGGGAAAAGCTCTCTAAGGCAAGTCATGAATTGAATGAAATGTAAAATTTTGTGGGATAAAGGAAAAGCTAAGGATTAATAAAAAGATAGGCTCCAAGTGGAGCCAAGTAAGAAAAGGCCAAAGCTATATAGCCCAAGGGTGTAGAGCAGAGATCCTTAGAAGGCCAACTTGCCTGGAATAAAGTGTATGAGTCAGAAAAAAGGAAACATTTGACATAGAGAAAGTGGCTTAATGAAATTTATATCAAGAGTCTGTCAGTCTCAACTACAGACCAGCTCTTTCCACTAAAGCAGTTCCATGAACTGGAGAAGACATGCACTTACAGGTACTTTATGAGCCTCTGGGATGAAAGGAGGTGCTTTTATGAACTTGTGTCTGTGGGAGAAGGTAGCTTTCCTTGGAGCAAATGGATAAAATGGAAAGAGAACTATTGGGATTCTGTTCCTGCCCCAAACTTTGGTTCATTTGTCCTTAGGAGTAAAATCAGACTATGTAGAGATTTGTGTGTATTATGAGCTTAAAAAATTTCATTTCATACTAAAAACTCTCAGTTGCTTGCCCTCATCCCTTTTCCTCCAATCCCCTAGGGCTGAAGAATTACATTTTAAAGAGACCTTCTTCTAATGATGCTTCCTGATGAAAAGCAAAATTAAAGTCCTGACTTGAGAAGTTGTTTTTCAGGGTGAGGTGCTCTGCACCCTAGGGTTCATTCACCCCTTCCTCCTGAGCTCACTGGAATTGACACAAGCTGGACTCTGGTGCACTCCTTTGAAAAAACACTGAAACCCTCTGAGGAGACCAGCTCAGAGGCCAAATCAACAATACAGTGAAAAACACTACCTCTTCAAAAGAAAAACAACATACAGGACTTAAGATTCCACCAGCATATTAACACACAAAGGAAAGAATTTAAAATTAACCTAATATGCATATTTTTTTAAAAATAGAAAATATTTGCAATGTGGAAGGAAAGAAAACATCAATGTATAAATAACAGGCACAAAAATACAGTATTTGAAATAAAGAACCATCTAGGTGACATAAGGAACAAAATAGAAATAGCCAAGGAAAAAATTAACAATTTGAAAGATCAGATTAATCAATTCTCCCAGAAGGAAGAAGAAAAACCAAAGAAACAGAAAATGTAAGAGAAAAGTGAGATGGTATGAAGGTCAGAAGTAAAAATAACTTGTAACATATAAATAACAAAAGTCCCAGAAAGAAAAAATAATAAAATGGAGAGGAGAAATAATTTCAAAAAATAATAAACTAAATTTCCCTGAATTTAAAAAAAAAGAAAACAAACAAACAAAACTAGGAGCCTCAGATTTAAAGGGCCCTGGATTAGCCAAAAAACAAGCAAAAGAAAAAGAAAAAAAGAAAAAAGAATCACACACTTAGCTATGTTAAGCAAGTTAAGAATTCCAAAAAGATGATTTTAAATGTTTCCAGAGCAAAAATCAGATTCAGACTGAAATCATATTTTCCAACAGCAACAGGGGATGCAATAACTCAATAGAATTATATTTTTTAAGTATTAAAGTAAAAGAACTTTAAAACCTAAAATTTTGTAACCAACTAAACTGCCATCCAAAATATAGGCCTGTTTTTTAAAAAAATTTCTCAGGCACTTGGGGCACCTGGGTGACTCGGCTGGTTAAGTGTCTGCCTTTGGCTCACATCATGATATCAGGGTCCTGGGATCAAGACCCGAGTCAGGCTCCCTGGTCAGCAGGGAGCCTGCTTCTCCCTCTCTCTCTGCCCTTCCCCAAGCCAGCTCATGCACATTCTCTCTCTCTCTCTCTCTCTCTCTCTCTCTCTCTCTCTCTCTCTCTCTCTCTCTCTGTCTCAATTAAATAAATACAATCTTTTAAAAAATATATTCTCAGTCACACAAGTCCTCAGTTGTTTCACCACAAAGACCGCATTAAAAATAGTTTTATATAAAATACTTTAAAAAGAGGAAAGACAAATATAAGAGATGATACAAGAGATATATAAAGCAGAGGGGAAACAAATA
This sequence comes from Ailurus styani, assembly GCA_002007465.1. NCBI lineage: Eukaryota > Metazoa > Chordata > Mammalia > Carnivora > Ailuridae > Ailurus > Ailurus styani. Next base: position 725,918 of record LNAC01000672.1, on the reverse strand, counting down.
ACTTGGAAGAGTTGTGTTGTGTAAAAAAAAAATACCTAAGGCTAAAGAAAAAGATAAAAATATCCGTAATAGCCCAGACTAAAAGTATAGATAATGACTATATATGATAGAGGTCTACAGAGTTTGGGAAGAGACAAAGGATGAAAGTTTTTGTCTTATTGCAAGGGATGTTGACATAAATTTTTTTCAAAAGCAAGAAAATATTTTAACATATATAAAAAATATATTAAGACAAAGAAAATATAAACAGATCCAATTATATCAATAATAAAAATAAATGTATTTGGACAAAACTCACCATTCAAATGACTAATAAATTGAATATTTTAAATCCAGATGTATGCTATTTATAAGACACACTCATTAAGAATAAGGACATGCAAAAGTTGAAAGCAAAAAAATGGAAAATGGCATGGTAAGCAAATAAACCAAAAGACATGTAGCATGTTGGTATCATTTCAACTAGACTCTAAGGCCACAAGTATTAGGAGATTGAAAGGGCTGCCACAAAATAATAAAAGTTTTAATTCACCAAGAAAAGAGCAACTTTAAGTATAATTGCACATAAAACAGCCTCATACATATTTGGTAAAATTGTATAAATTAGGGTGAATTTATCATGGCTTTTTCAGTTACTGGTAGATCAAGTTGACAAAAAAAAAACAAAAAGGGTACAGAAAATATGAAACACTCAATTACAAGTTTACTCATTCTAATAATATCTCATTTAAAGTTCTTCGAAATAATAGGGTGTCTACATCTTTCTCAAGTGCACATGGAATATATGTAGAAATATAATCATGTACTTGGCCATTAAAAAAGTCTCAATAAATTTCAAACTTAAGTATAAAGTAGACTGGGAACTCCAACCACAATGAAATTAAATTAGAAGTTAAATATATAAATTAAAAATGCCCACATATTTAGCAGTATTGTTAAGTAATTCATGGACAAAAGGGTTTGAAATATCAAAGTGAAAACTTTTTGAGTATATAAAACCAAATGACAATAAAAACACCATATATTGAGACTTCTGGAATGCAGCCAATATACACTATGAAGCAAAATTATAGCAAATACTTTTGTCAAATGGAAGAAAATCTCAAAATTAGTGAGCTACATGTTATTTTTACGAAGTTTGGGGTGGGGGGAAAACACAACAAAATCTAACTCAAATTAGAAAAATAAATCAGAGAATAAAAATAAAAGCAAAAATCAACAAAATTATAAGAAAAATACAATAGAGAGGAGCTAAAAGACCAAGAGTTGGCTCTTTGCTAAAACAAAAAATATAGATAAATTTCTTGAGATTTATCAAGATAAGAAGGTAAAAGTTACAGTAAGCAATATTATGAATGAAAGGGAGAATAACTACACACAAAGCATACATAATAAATAATAAGATATTTTGATGAAAATGATATGCCAACAATTTCGAAAACTTAGACAAATTCCTACAAAAATATAACTTACTAAAACTGATTCAAGAAAAAAAGTTTTGAATGTGGTATAGTTATTAAAAAAATTGGCACACTGGTTAAAATTATTCCACACACACGCACACACACACACACACGCACAAGTACCTGGCCCAGAGGGATTTATAGGTGAGGTCAAACTTCCAAGGAACGAATGATGTCAAGTTGATACAAGTTATTCCAGACCATAGAAAAAGAGAGATTACTTCCCAAGCCCTTTCACAATGGTTGACGTTGGAGGAAAATGGACAGTGAACAAAAGAGAAATCCCTGTCCTCACGGAACTGACATTTTAGGGTAGGTGTGGGAGGGGTGCACAGTAATTAAGTCCAATATGTAGTATATTAGATATAGAGACAAAGAAAGCAAGAGAGAAAAACAAATGGGAACGGGATGGCACCATTTTGCACAGAGGGTCGGGGCAGGCCTCCCTCGTGAGAAAGAGCTGAAGGAGGTAGAGAAAATGATCATGGCTGACTGGGGAAAGATCAGGGCAGTCTGAGGGCACGGGTGTGGCTGTTGCCTTCAAAGAATGAATGAAAGACAGTGTGGCTAGGATTGGGAGGTCAACGGGGAGGACAGCATAAAATGAGGGGCCAGGCCAAGACTTTGACTTGGTGCACAGTGAGAGAGACAGAGAGGCAGAGGGAGAAAAGGATAGAGAACTTCAGCTACAGCCCTTTTAGGAGAGCGGGCCTCCCCTCCACTATCCCAAAGTCAGCCGTGACACAAGCCCCCAATGGCAGTTGGAAGGGACACAGAAACAGCTCTTCTCAGATGGGCATGATGCAGGAGAAGAAAGAAGCCAATTTGCAGACAGTACCCCAGAGACTGCGCACATAGCCAGGACAGGGGTACATTGGGATAATAGCTGTTTTTTTTTTTTAATTTGTTATTTGACAGAGTGAGAGAGATGAGACAGATCACAAGTAGGCAGAGAGGCAGGCAGAGAGAGGAGGAAGCTTGCGCCCTGCCGAGCAGGGATCCTGATGTGGGGCTCGATCCCAGGACCCTGAGATCATGACCTGAGCGGAAGGCAGAGGCTTTAACCCACTGAGCCACCCAGGTGCCAGGGATAATAGCTGTTTTAATATTGCTATAAAAGTAGGCGTATAGCCCTCAGTGAGATTGGCAGCATGGGGATGTAGGCTAACTTGCAGATGGAAAAAACTGAAGTTCAGGATGCCTGGATGGCTCAGTCAGTCAAGCGTCTGCCTTTGGCTCAGGTCATGATACCAGGGCCCTGGGATGGAGCCCCGCAACCGCCTCCTTGCTCAGCAGGGACTCTGCTCATCCCTCTGCCTGATACTCCCTCTGCTTGTGCTCTCTCTCTCTCTCTGACAAATAAATAAATAAAATCTTAAAAAAAAAAAAGGAAAAAGTGAAGCTCACAGGAGTGAAGTGTCTCGCCCAAGTCACACAGCTAGTAAGTGACAGAGCTGGGATGAAGTCCAGACCTTCGGACCTGTGGTCCAGGGCTGTGCCCACTCTGCCATGCCTCCTGGCTCAGAGTCTGTGGGATCCACCCCTCAGACCTCACCTTATTTCTACCCATAAATCCTTATTCTCTGTTATTTTTTTCTTCTTCTTGCAATTTGTCTTCATACGCCCCTTGTCTTAGGGTTGCTTTTATGAGTAGCCAGAGTTCACCTCAAAGCTGTAATTTCATTGACAACAAAAACAGCTTTACTCCATGCATCTCTTTCAACTCTCTGAACATAGTTTTGTTCAGAATACTGTCTTCAGCAAATGGGGAAGAGCAAACTCCACTACCCTCCCTACTGTTTCTGACACAAAATAAGCCACAGCCACCAATAACCATGGTATTTGAGTCAGTTGGTGAGACTGGGTGTCTCTCGTTGCTGTGAGCCCAGCCCAGGCGTCCTGCTGTCCCGCCCGTGGCTCCCTAGAGCTCTGGGGCCTGCCGTGTCCTGGGAGGAAGGAGCCCCCACCAAGCCGAACATGCTGTGCCGACTTTATAAATAGCCCTTTGGAAGAACGGGCACGAAGATTAAGCTCCTGCCAACTCCATTCTGGTAGCCTTATTTTATTTTTTAACATGCAATAGCCACCTTGTACTGACCGCACCCCATCAAAAAAAAAAAAAAAAGAACCCACCCTGTGTGGAGCTCACAGCCCTGCCCCACCCACCCACCCACTTGCCCTCCTGGGAATGTCCCATAGTTACTCAGTTGAGAGCTGGTTGAAAGACCTCAAGACCCTTCTGGGAAGGCACAGGGGTGATGCTGAAACAAAAAAAAACTTCACTGAGAGGCTCCTTGCAGGGGTGGGGGTGAGGAGTGCCCCCAGCCTCCCTCGGTTTATCATTTCCCTCCTTTCAGCAGTTGAGTCTGCAACAGGTAGACTCTGATCTCCTCCCTATCGCATACCCAAAACCTGCTCTTAAAATGGGGGAGAGGACATGATTTCTATAGGTAAGGATAATGCCCACATTATACCAATATTCACATTTGTATACCACTGTGCAACTTAACACATGGAGCCTTCCAGTAGCCCAGTGGGACAAGCCAGGTGGTAATAAGTCTTCCTCCCAAGCTCTGGCCAAGCCTCTACCAGGTCTTGTGATGGGCAACGCTCCACTTGCTCAAGGAGCCCAACCCGTCTGCAGGCATCTGTCCTGCCAGAAAGTTCAGCTTTATAAGCTGAATCCCATCTCCTCCAACCTCAACTTGAAAGGGCCACCCCCAGGGGCTTCTGGCTGGGCTCTCACTGAGACTTAGAAGCTCCGCAGCCCTGCCATAGCAACCTCTGGACATCATAGGAAGACCGGAGGTATTCCTGGGTCCCCCCAGGCCAAGCCCCCAGGTTTCTGTCAACCACTTTCCTGTGTCTGTGTTTGGAGCTTTGCACCACTTTCTCTCTCCTCTCTCATTGTCCATTTGTACAGAGTGAGTTCCCCTCCTGATTAGTTATAACACGAGCTCCTGGCCAGTGGATGTCTCATGCCTGGCACAGAGCACATGCTCCTCCGTGGTTTACCTGCAGGGGCCTCCCAACACCTCATGAGGTGGGATCTACTCGTCTTCCCATCTGACAGCTCCAAACTGCACCAGGCAATCTGACCGCAGAGTCCGAATGCCCTGCACCTGGACGGCTGAGCGTGCAGCACCTAGAAAGCGCTGAGCCCATGAAAAGCTGGGGCTGGGGCCGGTAAGAGCCCGAAGTAGCAGCCGCAGCAGATACGAAGGATGAACCTGAACTCTAAGTTCATGATGGGTTGAGGCCATCAGAAAGAAAAATAAAGGGAGTGCCATTTACGATAGATGAAGGAATGTTTTGGATTCCAACTGGGTCAGACAGGTTGGGGGAGGAGAGGCACTCCAGAAAGAAAAAACAGAAGGAGCAAAGGCACACAGGGTGTGTCTTGGAAACACTGACTATTTAGGGGGACAAAAGTAAGAAAAGGGAAAAACTAGGAGATTGGGGTGGATGGAGGGTCCTTTAATAACAATTCCGCACGGCAGTCTTGCTGGCCCGGGCTCCCCAACATGCCAGAGTCATGGGTTCTAGAGCTCTTGGGTGGGGTGGGATCTGGAGCTGTTTCCGCATCAACTCACCCATCCTTTCTCTCCATTCACCTGCAGTGTGGCTCATGGAGGGGGGATGGGGCTATGGCAGCCCAGAGAGTTATCTCCCATTCCCCGGACACCCTACTCCCCTTGACAACCACGCCCAGCGTCAGCCCAGCCCACTGCCCTAGACAGCTTTGCTTTGACACCAGCTCGCCCTTTTCATTCTTTCCTTCTCGCTTCAGCTCAGATTAATGCCAATAAAATCTTAGCCATTAATGAAACAGATACACACAAGCATTTTCACTATTATAAGAACGTCTTCCTTACAGGAACATTCCTAATTGAGGGTCAAGTAACAACCAATAAACAGACTTGAAGCCAGCCATCCCTGGTTGACTCGTTGACAACATAATTCACAGGCAGCTCTCAGGCCTTCAGCCACAAGGCTGTAAACAAGCTTCCCGTCTCTGAATGAACCATAACAGACACCAAATAAAACCATTCATCTTAAAAATCATCTCAGAACCCGGGACTGCCTTCTTAAGCGCTCAGATTCAAATGGTCATGTGCTATCGCACAAAATGCCAACCATAAAACACCACGTTTCTGCTTTATTTGATTTTTGTACTTTTTCAATGAAGTGTCTGGGCATTTCAGTTTGGCTGAGAGAGTCCTGGGATGCTAGTAATTATGTTGGGTAAACCAAGGCCTCCAGGAAATGTCTCAAGCCAACTGTGCTACAATTTGAAAAGTCCCTCTAAGTCACCCTCTCTTGCTTTGCATGTTGGCAAGTGACGGCACTGATTCAGTCCCACTGGGGACCAACAGGATTAACTGAGTTTCCATCACGTCTTTAGGACAGCACTCCAGGGCATTCCTGAAGAATGCCACTATCTAATATTTCACCCAATTGACCCTGGAACTTACACTACGATTTCTCAGACCACACATCCTGATTTGCAATGTTAGAACCTAGAGTTACTCTAAGTATAGGGTGAGCAAAGAGTATTATGAGTTCACCCTCCCCTGCATGAGTTCACATCTACAGAACGATGGAGGAATTTCTATAACTGTTAGCAACCATAGCACAAACAGCAGATACAGAGTGACAGGGTCTGGGGCAAACAAATTACAAAAGGAGGAAATAATGGTAACTCAGAGAAAGGCTTCGTGGAAAAGATAGCATATCCCTGCAGCTTGGAGCAGAGGTGGGATTTCAAGTAGTAGGAAGGAGTTAGGAGAGTGTTCTTGCTACAAGGGAAAATGGAATGTGCGTGGTGTATGGGAGCAACAGTAAGTCATGCTCCCCTGTGCCTTGGAGAAGGGTCAGACTCCAAGAAGACGGGACTGGAAAAGTGGGGTGGTCTGATTTTACAAGCTCTAGAATGCCATGACCACAGAGACTAGTTAAGATTTTCCTTTCCTCCTGTGACTCAGCTAGCCTGCATTCTCCAGCCTCTCTCAAAGTTAAATCCCTCCATGTGACTCAATTCTAGCCAACAGGATGTAACAGAAGTGATGTAATGTACTCCGCTTCCAGGCCTGGCCTCAGTCCCACCTCCTGAGGCCGCAGCTGGGCCTCCATCCAGGGGCTTCTGCTCTGTCTGCCGATTTGGACATCAGCACCCATGGCAAGCTTGGGGCCACGCACTGGAGATGTCCTCACACTTGATTGGTTATGTGATACAAAGCACAGTACCTCCTCCCATACCGAGCCTGCTTCCAAGGGGACTTTCCCTGAGTGAGAAGGAAACTCATATGGTGTGGGGCCCCTGAGATTTCAGGCCCATCTCTGAGCCCTGAAGTCAGCATTTCTCCATGAAAATTCCAGGCTTGGGGGTGGCATGCTCCTCTTCAGACCCCCAAGAGCTGGGCTTTCGGAGGGTGAGCCAGGTCGCAGTGCGGAAGCCAGTGTGGACCATGTTGGGGGGCCTCACTCAGAGACCAAGGAAGGGCTGATGAGACATGAGATGGCAGCCATGTGGGAGGAAGGAAACCGGGGGCTGTTTCTCTTCATCCACTCACTTCTTCCTACTCCACTTTTATGTCCCTGGCTATTGAAACAGATTTCTCAAAGCTCACCACTGACCTCCTCATCCTTAATCCAGGATTCTTTCTTCATTAGCAGCATCAGCCTGTGGCGTGTGACACCTTGAACCACTGCCCCCTATCTCGGCCTCTCTTACCTCTCTGCTTCCCTGATTCTTCCCATCCCTGACCCCTCTGTCTCTCTCCATCAACTCTACAGCCTCCACCAGACCCTCACAATAAGTCACCCTGAAGCTTCTGGCATAGAGCCTGCTCTTCTCTCTTCTAGATGCATGGAATCCCTGGGGGGTCTCATTCACCATCTGGCCTCTACCTTCCTACTCACGACCCCTGGAGCTACCTCACCCGCCCCAACTTCTCTTCTGAGCTCCAGATCAAAGTGTTTAGTATGCCATGTGAACAGCCCTGCACAGATGTTCTCCAGTCACCTCAAGGGCAACCTGTCCAAAACAAAATTCATTCTCTTGTTACCACCTCTCATGACTTCTCCATCTTCCAAGCGAATCTGCACCTTCTCCGTCTCTGGTTGTGGGGGACCAGCCGTGAGCGGTTCAGAGGCAGGCGTGGCATGAAGAACTTGACCATCTTGCCAAAATTGAGCAGTGACATCCAAGTTCTAAGAGCTCTCCCTTGAATCCAACCCTTTTGGAAAACTGATCTAACACTTGTTCCAGTTTCACAGCCTGTCATTCCATTGTCTTGATTCCCACAAAATCACCTCTCTCCAAATCACATAGCAAGGTGTCCACTCCGCTCACATTTCAAAGCAGGTGGCCCTTTCTTATCATCTCCTCACTTACCTCAGGTTTCAGTTCCTTCTTAAACAACTTGCTTTTCACTTTTCCAATCTGAAGATGTTTCCTTTTCAGAAAGTAGAAGCCAAAGGCCATTTGAACAATCTTGCTCATTCTCAATCATCAAGCATCATGGTATTTCCACCAGGTTGTAAGCCTATCCCCTCCTCCATCTTCCCAGGCTTCCTGCTCAGAAGAAAACTTTCAAGCCTTTTAATTCTCTTCATATTTTCACAAGTTTTAGTTCAATCCACACTCTACCTGAATTAGTCAGGACTCTTTTGGTCACAAGTGGCAGAAATCCAAGCTAAGGAGGGATTGAGCGGTTCAGGGGACCAAGCCACAGGCAGAAGGCAGGCGGGCATGGAGAGGGCTTGTGGACAGCCACCGGGCCACATCAGGACCACACCAGGGCGTCAGAGCCTACTGGCCTCACCCTCTTTGCTCTGGTCAGTTTCTCTGGTGTGCAGACTTCTTCCAGCCAAACCAGCTTCTCTGCAGGATGGATTCTTGTCAACAGCAGCTCTGACTCATCTGTGACAGCTCTTTAACCAGAAAGTAAGGGCCTTTCTCTGGGCTCTGGTGTGAAAAAGCTGAGGGAAAATTCTGGTTAGCTCAGCTTGACTCAACCTGATTATACTTCTTGGAACAGTAACTGTGAACAAATTGCTGAAATAATTTACCCATCCTGGGTCACGTACCCACTTCTAGAGTCAAGGAAATAGAGTCTGCTGCCTGAAGAGAGGGAGACAGGATGCTGGGCAGATAAAATTAATAGATATGTGCTCTATTAGCTTCCCTGTAAATATATTTCCTTCAATGCATGTGCCTTTCCCTGACCTCTAGAACCAATATGGCAAACAGTTGCCAGTTACCGGGTGGTCTGTCATGAACGCAGACCAGAGAAATTAATTTTCTCCATGCACTGTGAAGAGGAGAATATGAGACTTCCAGTCCAGGCAATCTGCAGGGGACAATGATCTCTAGGGATCACTTCTGGCCATAACTGTCTCCATTTCCATGATCCTAATTCAAGGCACACTTTGACACCTCTTCCCCTCCTTTTCTGCACTGTTCCCCGCTGAGCCTTGCTCTATCTACCAACTTCTAGGCTGCCATAGTTAAGCCCAAAATGCCCCTTTCCTGGTCTCCTAAATTCCCAGTGATGAATTCCCCTTACCTAGGAACATCCTTCCTCAAAGTTCACTCTCCAGAAGACTAAAACCTTATGGAGTTCACATCAACTAGAAGGTTGGGAGGAAAGCAAACTGACAAGGAATTCACCTCCATGCATGAATGACAAGTGCCCTCTGACGGCATCATTAACCCTACTGAATTTCTAATGGGCAGAGATCTCTCTGGCCTGCATTGCATCCCACCAAAAATCCATAGGCTGAAGTCCTAACCCCCTCAGAATGTGCCTCAGAACCTATGTAACCATATGTGGAGACAGGGTCTTTAAAGAGCTAGTTAAGTTAAAATGAAGTCATTAAGTTGGGGCTCTAATCTGACATGACCTGTGTCCTTGTAAGAAGAAGGGATCAGGACACACCTACACACAGAAGGCAGGCTGTGTGAGGACACAGGGAGAAGCTGAGGAGAAAGACCAGAGAAGCTCTGCCGACATCTTGACCTTGGACTTCCAGCCTCCAGAATCAGGAGGGCTAAAAGTCTGTTGTTTCAACAGCTCCCGCCGTTTTACCCCTCCCCCCCACCTGTGGTACTTTGTTATGGCTGCCCTCTCAGACTAATGCTCTCTCTTCCCACAGGCCTAGAAAAATGGCAAGCTGCCTCCTCTCTTCAGAAAGGCTGCAATTTCCCCTTCCGGCAAATCATTCCTGAAATGGATCAGGGGACCCCACTCATACTTTCAAACACACACGGAAAAACAGGATGTACATTCCAGAAATATTTCACCTCCTTCTCTCTCTCAGCAGAACCTTTATAACGTAGAACAGAAATGATCCTTTCCCAAAATGATGAATACAGTTGTATAAAAAAATATACAATACAGGAGTCAAGGACTTGGTTTATAACGTACGATGTGGCTTGTGGGGGCTTTGGGATGGCCTGGGACAGGACGGGCACCCCAGAACCAGGGTGTGCACACCCCGGGTGGACATCTGAATATAAACCACGTGGAGAGCACAAGTCGAGGTTCGCTCTGACCAGAATATCAAGTAGGCTGCATTTAGCTGCCAGACCAAAGGCACTCATCTCTGTCCATAGGGAAATAGACATTTCCAGCTTAAAGTTTGTAACACTCATAATCATTTTGGTGAGATTTTCCCCAGACGGTCCCTGGGAGCCATCAGCGCAGATGTTTCCTGCATGTTGAAGGCACGGATATGGAATCTTTAAACTCGTCCAGTGACGAGGCAGCCTGAGTCGGCTGGAGGAGAGCGACGTCAGCCTCCGCCAGCCAGGCGAGGATGAAGTGGGACAGCCAGACTCTCCATGGACAGAGCCAGCTGTCCATTTAACACAAGGGTGGCTTCTTTTTTCTTTCTAAAGAAAACACTGATAAACAATGGGAAGGACACAAGGGTCCGGCCAAAACAAAACCCTGTCAGAACAATTAAGACCCTCACCCGACAGGCCCAGGGGACAAGCTTGGGAAGGGAGGTGGTGAGGCTGGATGCTGAGAGGGAACTTCCCGAGCCCTTGCATATTACAGCGGGGGACAGTTCCTGGGAGGCAGAGTGACTTGGGTTAGCTCACACAGCTACAAAGAGAAAGACTTATTCAAACCCAGACTTGAGTGTATTTTCACGACCTCATACTTTCAGTTCTCTGCTTACTCTTGTCTTCTGGAATCCCCCTGAGCACCCTTTGCCCAAACATGTGTCCCGTGGGCGCCCTCTGACTCCCTCTGCCTGCACCCCAGCAACCTCAGGGGCTTGCCTGCCCACACCCACCCTCCTGCAGGAATCTTCCTTCTTTCCCTAACCTCACCTATACTGAGTCTCTCTCAGCTTTGCTCCCTCTTAGTCACGCTCTGTCCCTAGACACTGTCACAGCTTCCTAGCTCCCTGTGTCCTGGGCCCCATTGGCTCTCCCTTATGCACAGATGACTTCCAGAACCTTCTCTCTGCTACAGTACTTCCGCAGCTAGCATGTTACCCTTTACAAGTGAAGCGATGGAGCTCAGTATCACAAGGCAGGACTTTGGGGTCAGAAGATCTGGTTCGGGTCCTGACTCCATCAATCTCTGGCTGTAGGGTCTTGGGCAAATCTCTTTATGTTGTGAAACCTCCAATATTACGTAAAGGATATCATAATTATCCTTACTGTTAATGTAGAGCCTACTTGGAATCAAACCCTTGGATTCCTGTTCTGACTCTGTCTCTTATTAGCTCCATAACTTCAAGTCAGTTTCCTGAACCACCTTGGCCAGTTGTCTTTCTATACAATGGGGATGACAGTGATAAAACCTACCTGATAATTATTCTGTACATGGACTTGAAACACTGTCTGGCATATAAGAAACACCTTAGAAAATTTTGGTATCACCATTTGCAAACTGTAAAGTACAATGCAAGAGTAACTTATATAATTTTAAAATATTAATTGCTCTCCAGCAATGCCATATCATAAGGGACAGGTCTCTTTTGGTGGCAGAGAAACCTAACTCCAAGCACCCACAATAAAAGAAGGACATCTGGGGACTCATGCTGTGGCAAAGTCCAGAGGTAGCTATGGTGTTGGACTTTGTAAAAATCTTACCTAGAAAGGGAGGAGGTGGAGACAGCTGCAGAAAGAGGCAGGTCCAGCTCTGTGATAAAGTTAACAGACAGAGGCTTGGTTCCTGTCTAAGTTTACATTCAAAGGGCTCAATTCAGAATAAGAATATGAGATGGTACAAGTAAGTGCTTATGGCCCGTGCTGTCTTGATCACATGCAAAGGACATGCACCATCTGGCACTTGCGGGCTTTTTTTAACCTATGTGCTTTCTGTGTCCCGTCCTATTGGGAGGGCTGTCAGAGGTCTACCCCATCACACACGCACTTTTGCAGAAAGGTACATGCTGATCCCCAGAAGTCCTCTCACCGTGTGTAGGGAATCATGAGGCCCTCAAGATAGGAAGAGTGGCCTGGGGGAAAAAGGGGAGAAAAGACCAGGAAAGAGCATCAAGTGTGGCCGGGAGAGTCCAAGGGGTGCTCAGGAATCTGGTCACCGTGTCCACTGGAGACACCAGAAAGAAGAGATGCTTAACTCCCAGGGACTTTGAGTCCCTCCAGGGCCCTTGGCGAGTCCATTTATTTCCAGCCTGAGGTGTTTATTTCAATTTCTGGAAAATTGCATTCTCTATACCCTAATCCACCCACCCTTCACCACCCCACCTTAATGTGCGCTGTGTTTACAGGATGTTAAGCCAAGAACAGCCTTGGGGGCCAGAGGACACACTTCATTTGCTGGTGAATTAATTCATCCATGTGCTCCATGTAACAAATGTAAGTCTCCTTCCAAGCAAAGGCATTGCATGCTCTGAAATTATTTTTGCCTGTGCAAGATCATGTAGGCTCAGAGCTAGGCATTTGACCGCAGAGTGACGGGACAGCTGCTCTTGACTTGGGGGTCAGAAGAGGAGATAATGTGATGCAAGGGAAAGTGCAGGATCTTTCAGATCAGTTGCCACTCTTCCACTGACTGGAGGATGACCTCAAACAGGGCTCTAGGCCACCTGAGCCTCAGTTTCTTTATCTGTGAAATGGGGATAATTGTGTCTGCTGTGTCTACAGATATGGCACCCAAAAAACAAATCATGAAGCCTAGGTCTGTAAAAGGTGTTTTCTGTTCAAAAGCCTGAGCAGATTCTGGCTCTCCCACTTGCCCACTCCCCTGCCCACCTCCCCTGTGACTTCTCAGACTGGAAGGCCACTCCTCTTCCTTTAGAAACAATGATGAAAATCATAACACTAGTAAGTGTGAGGCAGTTTTACATGTATTCACTCATTAAATCCCTGCTAGAGTTCAATGCTATCTATTACCATTCCCATTTTACAGATGTGGAAACCGGAGCTCAGAGAGTCCAAGCAACTTGCCCAGTGCCGCACAGCTAGGATGTGGTGAGCCTTTATGAGAACCCACGCGCCAGGAAAGGTGCCCCACAGCATCCCTGAGGACCTTCTGGGCTTTCTGCCTGAAGCAGTCAGCAAAAGCATGGCAGGCTCATTTCCCTGATGAGAGGACCAGGAAGGGGTACGATGCACGCAAGCCTCACCTAACCGTTCAAGTAACCTCACCAAGGCCACGGTGCACCCCACTGCACAGCGCCTGCCCCCGTTTTTTCTCTCGCAATGAAAACAGAATTTGAGATGCCACCACCACATGCAAGTGGGCTGGGGGCAGTGGCGGGGGGGGGTGGAGGCAGAGCGGGAAGATACATCCAGGGGCTCAGGGGCAGAAAAGCAGCACAGACAGGCGTCAGCTGAGCACTCTTTTCCCCACCCCCTTCTCCCAAATATTTCTAAGTAAAAGACTAATGGCAAAGCTTAAGGACTGGGACCTGGTTTGAGGGCAGTAGATTTGCTAAAACACCCCTGTGGGAGGAGGCGAAGGTTTCTGAAGGAGGAAAAAATGAGAGGAGTGGAAAAGAGCAGAGATTCTGTGACTGATGGAAAGAGTGTCTGACCGATGGAACAGGGGGTGGGGGAGGGATCAGGAGCACCCCATCCGCGGAGAATTCCACCTTCGGTCTCCTATTCTTTTGCCTTTTCTGACTCCAAACGGTAGTTTTCTCTTTTACAGAGTATTTCCTCCAACTTGTGCCAAAGGATATAAAACGCCCTCTCTGCCTCCCCTACTTGCTCAGCACATGTGCCCCCGCGGAGAAGCTGCTGTATTGAATGTGCCAGTGCGGAGGGTATGGCATAAATCCTAGGAGCCCTGTATCCTAAGCAATCGCGCTTTTCCATTACTAAAACAAAGTTAGGAGATGAGAAACTAGTATCCAGGGTATAGGACCTCTGCATCTTTGGCAGTGAATTCAAACCTCAATGAGATTGCATTTTAATAGTATCAAATTAGCATTAAGGACTTTTTTCCCCCGTCCGTGGTAAATAATTGACCCAATTCTCCCAGGCACATTTTTTAAAACTCAGAACCCATTTGTGTTCTTTCAAGGCGAAGCAAAACCATCCGACTATTGTATCTAGTAATTCAAGGGGCTCCTGTAAACTCAACGTGGATACAATGTACCCTTTGCAGTGGGAGTTCCCTGATTGGTCAAGTTCTCCCTTCACCTCTGCAGTGCAGAAATGTCCAGCGGAAACCTCTGAGAGAGCCACGCAGGGATCAGCAGGTGTAGACAGATGCAGGCTCAGCCTTTGACCACCAGCTCATTCATGCATTTTGCTAAGGAAAATGCAGGACAGGTTTTCCGCCTTGTCTTACCTTGAAATTTCCAAAATGGAAAACTCCCAAGAAAGAAAGGAGAAAGAAAGCCGAGCTGAGGAAGAGAAACCACGAAGAGCAGTTGTGACTCAGCTAAGCTTTGTTTTTTATAGCATTGCTCCACCTCCCAGGGGCTTTCCTGCGCTTTGTCGCAGCAGCCTTCTGAGGTCAGAAGGATGAATACATAGACCTCTATGTCACTGATGACCCAGCGAGGTGAAGCGCCCTCCCACTTAGCCAGGCTGGTACCCATGGTTTCAACGCCGGCTTCAGTGCCTGTCCCCTATGGTGCGCTGAAGGGATGGGGGGTTAATGACAAGAAAAGGACTGAGTCTGGCCCTTGGCACCCACCCTGGTGGAAGTAAAAAACTTCAGCTTCTTCTCAGCCCAAGAGCTCAAGGGCTCAACTGTTACCCAAGCATCACACAAGCCAGAAGGGTCCCCACATCCGGCATAAAGGCCATCTTGAGTTGGGCAGCAAGAGGCCTGTGGCTACCCAAGAGTATCCTTCAGTCGCCTTCAAACAGTTGTGAGAGGTCTTCTGTCACTAAAGCTCCCTGGGTGGTCCCTTTAAAGTTCTTTTCAGTTTCTGCAAGATAAAGTAGTAAGTTGCTTTGGTCTGGACCCTCCAAACGGCAGTGGCCAAGACTGAACTAAATAGTCAAGGGTTTCATGAGGGGAAGTGCCTGCGTCAAGAGAAAGAGGAAGGGGTCCGAGGAAGGTGTGGGGTCTTCCTTCATGCCCCCACCACCCACAGTCATTGAAAAGAGCAGTCCACGGGAGATGTGGCCTTGGCACAAACCCAGCATAGGGCTTGGTGCCCCAGCAGGCGCCTTGGTCACGAACGCTTGGGATACAGCTTGTTCACTTGGGAATCGATGACACCTTACAAATAGAGCCTGTCTTCCCAGCTCTGAGCCCCCTTCAGACACTCCACAGCTCCGGCTGCCAAGTGATCGAAGTGGCTCTGGGCACCTTGTTCTCTGCATCGCTGGCAAGTTCCCAACATGGTCCCTGCGACCACCGAGGCCCAATCCCACTTGGTTTACAAAGAGGAGGATGCTCTGCATTCATCAGGAGGAAGCACATCGCTGAGTGGCAGTGAAGCACTTGGGGGCCTGCATCCTATCTGGCAGCGTTGTCCCGTGAGAATCCCTCTGGGAAATCAGGCCTTGTCTCTGAGGAGAGTCTGTGGCATCAAAGCCTTTCACTTAAAAATGCTATATTTCAGGAGAGCTGTCATCTTGACTCACACCTGCAGCAATTGCTCTGCACAAATTCCATGGGACAAGGTAGCATCAAGGTCAGCTCTCCCTTGTCTTGAAGGCCATGTAAGGTCAAGCATGAGTTGACAAACTGTGTCCAAATCAAGGGGGGATAAAAGGCCCCCAGTACTTTGGAAGCATTTGTCCCACAAAATTCCCCTGGGACTTTGCATATTCTCCAGCACATCAGAAAATGGAACTTTAGCAAAATCTGTCAGTTCTATCAGTTGCAAGAAGGAGAGCAGAATCGGTTGTTTGTGGTGTGCAGGCAGTTGACTGCAAGTCACTAGGGCTCTGTGATCACCTCTCAAAGAGTTGTGCAGGCTCCCCTCTGGATTTCCATGCAGGTTTTTTTTTTTATTGTGGCAAAATACACACAAAACTTACTATTTTAAAAAAAATATTTTATTTATTTAATTGACAGAGAAATAGAGCACAGGTAGGTAGAGCGGCAGGCAGAGGGAGAGGGAGAAGCAGGCTCTCCACTGAGCAGGGCTCAATCCCAGGACCCTAAGATCATGACCTGAGCCGAAGGCAGCCACTTAACCGACTAAGTCACCCAGATGCCCCAAAACTTATTATTTTAAAGAGTATACAGTTCAGTGGCATAAAATATTCTTAGTATTCCGAAACTGAAACTCTATACCCATTAAACGAGTCCTTAGTCCCCCTCGCCCCAACCCGCCCCCATTCTGCTTTCTGTCTCTATAAGTTTGAGCACCCTAGGAGCCTCATCTAAGTGGAATCATCCAGTACTTATCCTTTTGTGGCTGGCTGAGTTCACTGAGCACAATCTCCTCCAGGTTCACCCATGCTGCAGCCTGTGTCAGGATCCCTTTCCTTTTCCAGACTGGATTGTATGCCAGTGTATGTACATGCATATTCCTTGGTTTGCGTATGTCCCTAAGGCATGGGTCTCGAGATGTCTTCTGCATGAGAATCCCATGGGGGAGCTTGTGAGAAAGGCAGGTCCTTGGGTCCCACCTGCAGAGATGCTCTTGCAGCAAGTCTGAGTTGGAGGCTCAATGCCACTGGTGCACTGAAGACATTGAGAAGCCCGGCTGGGCAGACAGAAGGACAAGGGGGCTGAACAGAGAATAGCTGGAGTGTCTGGCCAAGGCAGGGACCAGCAAGGGAAACCAAGCTGCTGAAGCGTAAAATGCAGTGGATACCACCAGGCAGCATGAAGCAGTGACACAGGGACCCCCCGCCAGCCCTCAGTCAGCAGCCCAGGAAACCATAGCACGAGCCCTTCCACCAAAACTGCCAGCTGCTCATGACCTATCATGTGCATCATGGGCTCTGGCTGTGATTCCCCACTCTGCTTCTCACCAGCCCCACGACCCTGGGCAAGTTATTCAACCTCTCTGGGCCTTATTTTCTTCATTTCTAAAATGGGGTTAAAAACATAGGGCTCACCTTACCTTACAGAGTTTCCATGAGGATAAAATGAAATGATTGTTTTTAATGCTTGGTGTGGATCTGAATGCACAGTAAGTGCTCGTGAACAGTAGATTTCCCCCTGCTAGCGTTTTCATCTCTTTCACTTATCTATGGCGGTATAACCAATTACCCAAGATCTAGTGGCTTAAAACAGTAAGGGCATTTATGTTGCTCCCAAATCTGGCATCTGGACAGGTCTCGGCAAGGACAGCTCATCTCCAGTCCATTAGACACCAGCTAGCAAGGCTGGAAGGCTTCTGGCTGGAAACGCCTGGAAGCTTCGGCCCTCACCTGTCAGGTGTTGCTGGTTGTCGCCCGGGGCCTCGGCCAGAGCCGTGTCTGGAGCACCCACGTGGTGCTTTCCATGCTGCCTAGAAATGGGAGCGAGCATCCCCAGAAAGAGAGAGACAGAGACAGAGAGAAAGAGCCAGAGAGCAAGGTACAAATGGTATTGCCTTTGAAAGCAGCTTTGCGAAGTCATCCAGTGCCATTTCTGCCACATTGTCTCTCTCTCTGCAGTAAGTCACCGGAGCCGGCCCATATTCAAAGAGCTGGGAGTTAGAGCCCGCCTTTCGATGGAGAAGTGCCAAAGACTGTGTGGAAACACTCCAAAACCGCCGCATTACCTGACCCCCAGAGGGTGGGCCAGTTTCTTCTGATCTCGTCTCCCTGCTTCAGGGGATGATGAGATCCAAATCCTCACATTTACTGTGCCTTATCTGCACTGCTTCATCAGCCCTTCCCAGCCTTGTCCAGCAGCCCAAGGCCGTGTGACCGTTGGGCACCCACTGGCCCCATGATAATCAGACACACGGCGGGGGCGGGGGGCAGTGTTGGCAGGAAAATCACATCAGGCAAGCAAGCGTGTGGGAAGGGAGAAGACAGGTAATGTCACACGCTCAGTCCCTCCCTCTAACACCTTCCACACTGTGTAGCTAGCAGTGCTCTGGTGCAAAAATGGGTCGTGAGTAGGGTTGTGAGAGTCCAGCCCAGCTCTGCTGTCTCCGTGCCCTGTCTGTGATTCACCTTGGCAGATGGCATCTAAAGCTCAGGGGTAGGTGACCACCCCGGGGTGACAGACACAGAGAAGGGCATCCACAGCAGTGGGGAGTCATGGGGTCCCAGGGACGGGAGGGCCTGAGCAGAGGGCCTCCCAGCCTCCCAGGCAAAGGAGGGAATTCCAGACTATGGTGGTCAGGCTTCCAAGCTGTGTCCAGGAGCCCAGGGAACCTCAGGACGGTGTGACAGTGACCGAGGCGCCTCATGGCCCACCCAGGCAGCACTCGTTTCTGAAAGTCTTATTGAAAGTTAACATGAAGCTGGTGCCTCTGCTTCCCTACCTTGGGGACAGAGACCAAACCTTTAGGAGAGGTTCTTTGGTTCTTCAGGACACAGGGATAGCGCTTGCTACCAAGTGTCAGGACTTAACAGGCTCGAGCTCAGAAGGAAGCAGATCTTGAACCTGGACCTCTCCCATTAATACGGTCATCCCCAACCATAGGAAATTTTGCTCCCTAAAGGACATTTGTCGACATCTGGGGACATTTCGATTGTCACCGGTAGGAAGGGGGTGCTTCTAAGATCTAGTGGGCAGAGGCCAAGCATGCTGCTGCCGTCCTACACTGCCGGGACCAGCCCCACAACAAAGGGTTACTGGGCCCCAAATGTCAATAGTGCTGAGGGCTGGAAACCCCACATTAATTGTATTTCCCCTCCCAGGTAAACTGCGACTCCCAAGGCTGAAGGTAAACCGGGTCCAGCTCACAGACCTGGAAGCCTCTTTTCTTTTTACTGCCTGAAGACCCCACTCCAGACATGGAGCAGTTTTCAAGACCATTCAAAGACCATCACGCAATGTGGCCTACCTACCCTGTCCTTGCAGGGGACGCCCTGTCAACAGTTCTTCCCAGAACGAGGACGGCCTGATTTTCCATCCTGCCTCCACCGTGAGCCAGTTGCCATCTTCTTCACAGAAGAAGGTAAAACAGTCCCAAAGCATAAGCCCTAATGAGGCCCCCCTCAGGGAAGACCACCTTGACACGTTCACTGAGCGCCAGCTACATGCAAAGCACTGAGCACCCCCTAAGTTTATGCCTCCCCTGTCCTCCACAGGTTTCATCCACAGTCAGACCCCCACTGTGACCCTGAATCATCCAAGAATGTTTCAGTTAGGGTCAGCAGGATCTATTCATTGTGACCAAAATGGGTGCTATCCTTTAGAAAGGTTTGCACCAAAGAGTTGAAACTTGACGGGACAACTCAAGAAGCATAGTCTATTAATTAGTTAGGGTTCTCCAGAGAAAAAGAACCCATAGGATATGTGTATAGAGAGAGGGAGAAACGTTGTTTAATTGTTTGTTTGTTTGTTTGTTTGTTTGTAAGGAATTGGTTCACACAATTGTGGAGGCTGACAAGTTCAAACTCTGCAGGGCAAGCTGGGCAAGCTGGAGACCAGGAAGGAGCTGCAGCCATCTGGAGGTGGAATTCCCTCTTCCTCAGGGGACCTCTGTCTTTCCTCTTCAGGCCTTAAACAGATTGAATAAGGCCTACCCACCTCACGGAGGATAATCTGCCTTACCTAAAGTCTTGTGACTGAAATGTCAATCTCATCCAAAAAATACCTTCACAACAACATCTAGACCAGTGTATGACCAGACAAGGAAATAGTCTGGCCAAACTGACACATAAAATTAACCATCACAGTGACTTACGTAGAAAATTCGTTGTCATTAAAATCGATTATTTTAAAGCACTCAGTTGTGAGTACTGAGAAGAAAAGTATACATTCTTTAGGATCTTCCATAGAACTCCTTCTATATAAACTCCTTAAATGACCCTATGCAGCACTCAGCTCTTTAGGTTAACTAAAAAGGGTAGTTTATAAACCTGACAGGATAATCATGGATAATAATAATGGTTTTTTAAAAGCCATTTTATTGAGGAAATTTCAAGCCTATGCAGAGATAGCGAGACGAATATAAAGAATCCTCCCGTAGCCAATTTCAACCACCATCAACGTTCTGCCTTACCTGTGTTATATGCCCCCTCTCCCCAAACATACATAGATACTTTCTTCTGCAGCCATCATGTTGTCTTCCCTGTAAATATTTCAGGATGTATCTCCAACAGATAAGACTTTCAAAATATAGCCATAACACCATTGTCTTACCCAACAAAATCAACAGATTTCTAATACGAATTTCATGTTAGGTTTTCCCCAATTGCCAAAAAATATCTTTTTCCAGTTGGTGGTGGGATACTCTGAAGGGAGTTGACTGTCTGGAGAATCAAGGTAGAGAAACAAAAGAGTTTTTGCCTTTGGACTTCTCAACTGGAATATCCCTTCCACCCTACCTCCACCCCACCCGCCATTCCCTAAGCAGAGTCAAAGGTCAAGGGGACCCTTTCAGTGTGTGGTGAGGAAGATGTCCCAGAGCCATGCAGGTAGGACTTGGGGGAGTGTAGTGTGGACTTCTCCTCCAGGAGATCCTACCTCCTTGGACAAACAGCCCTTTTTCTGTCCCCATTCTGCAAGAGGCCAAGAGATCAGAAGGCACACCTTGACTGCCAGCCACACTCACTGCAGAACCTCGGTGACTCTGTGTGGGCCACAAAAATTCAAGGGTCTTAAGACATGCTTAGAATGGGCTGCCTCAAGAACTCGGGGCCTGGGGGATGAGGAAAGGGGGCCCACTTGATTATTTACATGTGCAAATATATACCTATCTTACTCTGAAACCCTTCGAGGGCTCTGTGTGTGTGAAATCATTCACGTACATATTTTTGAGCAAAATTTATGGAGAGATACCCGGAGGGGTTGAGACCTTCGTGGGACAAACCAAGGCTGAATGTAACACAACCTGTCAGTCTCCCTTCCTAGAGTTCTGTGCACTCAATACTAGAATCTGTGTCCAAGCCACAGGTTCTAACAAAAATAACATTATGTGTTAATTACAGGTTAAAAAAAAAGAAGTAATTTTGTTTCAATCCTATTAGCTCTGCAGATAAAAATAGTTTTTAACACTTTTATTAAACTTAGCTTCCCTTGTGTTTGCTTTCCCAGGTATAAAAACTTAAGTCATCTCTTGAGACACAGTTTAGGAGTCCCTTCCCATTTTTATAAAATAAATTCTGGATGCCAGAAGGATAGATTTTGCAGACAGTATTATTGGTTTTAAAATCAAAGGTTCTGGAATCTGATCCCAACACTTAATAGCTATCAGACCTCAGACAAACTCATTAGCCTCTTTGATGTCATTCCTCCCCCTACAAAGGGAGGACAATACTATCTCTCACGGGGCTATTATGAAGGGGTAACCAGATATCACATTCCCATTCAACAAACCCTTATCGAGTGCCAGGCACCGTCCTAGGTGTCAAAGATACAGCCGTAAAAACGTTCTACAAGGTTCTTGCTTTCTCGGAGTTTTCATTCTGTTTAGGAAAGCCAAAAATAAGAGAAAAGGAAATATCAGATAGGAATAAGTTCTACTCTGAGAATTTTGTAAAATACTTTGCATTAGAGAGGGTCTAGGTGACTCCAGGGAGGCTTTTTCAAGGAGGTAGCAATTAAGCAGAGACGGTTCATGTGAGGATCTTGGGGAAAGAACATTTCAGGTAGAGGGAAGAGCAAGCTCCAATGTCCAAGGTCAGGAATAAGGTTAGTGTGTTTGAGAGGCAGAAAATGAAGGTGGGAAATACACAAAACATGCACAGTGAGGCAGATGGGGGCTGAGCATGAGTCTTGGAGGCTTCAGAAGGGGTTTGGATTCATTGTTATTGACACCCAAAGCCATTAGTAGGTGTATGCCGCTTGCAGTGATCACTCTGTGCACTTTGAAGAAAAATGAATGGAAATTGGTAGGAAGAGTAGCAGCGGGGCCAGGCGGAGACTGTTGGAGGAACCCAGCTGAGACAAGACAGTGGCTAGACAAGGATGTGAGAGGTGCCATCAAGGAGAAGTGGTCAGATTTGGAATACTCTTTCAAAATAAATCTGCCAAGACAGGTGGGTAAATGTAAGGAGAAATAGAAAGAGATGCATCAGGGATGATTTCTGGGTTTGAGGTCCCAGAGAGTGTGAACTTGCTGGTCATGCCATTTACTGAGACAGAAAAGACTTGGGAGAAACTATCATGAGGAAGTAGAAAAGCAAGAGTTCTGTTATGGCCACTTAAGTCTGAGATGCTTAATAAAGTGCTAAGTGGGCATGTCAAGCTAGCGGGTGGGTGTAGACATCTAGAGATCCAGGGGGAGATCAATCTGTTGGGAGTCTTCAGTATATAGATGAAAGCCATAGGTTGCAAATGAGCTCATTAGGGAGAAAATAGGGGTAAGCATCAACAGTGGGGTTGGGAGGGGGATCCAGAGCCGAGTCTTCGACTATTCCAACATCCAGAATGGAATATACTGGGAAGGAGGTGCTGGTGGGGTGGCAAGAAATCTTGAAGAATGGAATGGAAGGAAAGCTCAGAGAAATGTTTCCAAAAGGAAGGAGTGGTCAACCTTGCCAAATAGTGCTGAAAGACACACATGGACCATGGGGTTTGGCAAACACAGGTCTTTGTTACCTTTGGTAACAACAGTTTCAGTGGTACAGTGGAAAGCCTGCCTGAGAGGATTCAGGAGAGAAGGAAAAGTGGAACAGACAATATGGTGTCATTCTTCTGGGAAGGAGAGCAGAAAAATGAACCGGTAGGTAGAGAGGCACGGAGATAAAAGAAGAGTAAAGGACATTTCGACAGTCCCTTGGGACGAATGCAGTAGAGAGGGAGAAACTGATAATGCTGGATAGAAAGGTGGTCTTTGTAAAAGTTTTCATTTTGTTAGTAATTCATGTAAATACGCGTTTATTTATACTGTTTACTTCCCCTAAGGATTCTTCAGCTTAGAGTCTATTTCTCTGGTACTAGTGTAATACCAGAGATATATTTAAAGGTTACACTTTTTAATAGGATGACTCTCTAATCCTCCATTTGTGAGAAAATGCCCCAAAGGACTGGCTTAATTGGATATATGAGATCCTTAGACATGCAAATGCTCACAGCCTTAAAATTATTCATTTCCACTATTCTCTACGTACAACAGATAAAGCACATGGTCACTCCCTTTTACGACCTCAGCTCCTGACAAGCTAAATTACTCACAATTCCCCAAAGGCCACATTGTTCCAGACTGCTGCACCTGGGACCCTCACACCAACCCCAATGTGTCTATCCCAGGAACACCCTCTTGTCACGTTCTCTGGAAAGCCTCCCTCCCTTGGGTCTGCACTAACCTCTACAGATCACTTCTCCTTGTTTTCTTTTCATAAAGGGAGTGTGGGACCCAAGAGAGCATTATGAACCAAGGATTACGAGGAAGCCAACTCTGAAACTGAGGTTCGTTTAACAAAAACAATAATGATTTCACAAAAATAATGTGTATGCTTGTAGAAGCTACACGCAAACAGAAAAGAAAGAAGAAATCAACATTCAACTATGATCACACCCCCAGAAACAACTACCATTACCATTTTGCTCAATGTCTTCCAGACTCCCTGTAATCCTGCATTTTCTTCCACAGCGAAGAGCTGTCCTAAGACCACAGAATTACTCCTAGTTAACTCAGTCTTTGGCTCACTGTGGTCACTACCTCAGAGGGCTTGCTTAATTTTCTCTTGTATTTCCACGCCCAGCACAAACACCGGCACTGTAGCAGGACCATATATGTTTGTGAAGTTAATGAATAGGATCGTATATGGCCACAAAACAGCAAAATCAAGAATAATGCATTCCCTGATATCACTAGCCCATGAAGACATAGAGACTCATAAAGAAAAAGGAACTCGCCTGTTCTGAAGGCAAGGACGGAGTCCTGGAAGGTTTATAGTCTTTGTTCTAAAACAGATCCAAAGTGACATTTCAAATCAATGTGACAATAAATTTTTTTCCGTTTTTTTTTAAATTCCAGTGAGTTAGGGGCACCTGGGTGGCTCAGTCAGTCAAGTGTCCGCCCTCAGCTCAGGTCGTGATCCCAGAGTCCTGGGATTCAGCCCCACATCGGGCTCCCTGCTCGGTGGAGAGCCTGCTTCTGCCTCTCCCACTTCCTGCCACTCTACCTGCTTGTGCTTTCTCCCTTTCTCTCTCTCTCTCTCTCTGTCAAATAAACAAATAAAATCTTTGGGAAAAAATAAAAATAAATAAATTCCAGTGAGTTAGCATACAATGCAATATTAGTTTCAGGTGTGCAATACAGTGATTCAGCATGTCCATACATTACCCGGTGCTCATCACAAGTGCCCCCCTTCATCCCCATCACCTATTTCACCCATTCCCTCCACCCACCTCCCCTCTGGTAACCACCAGTTTGTTCTCTACAGGGAAGAGACTGTTTCATGGTTTGTCTCTCCTCTTTTTTTTCTTTGATTGTTTGTTTTGTTTCTTAAATTCCAGATGTGAGTGAAACCATTTGATATTTGTCTCCTTCTGACTGACTTACTTCCCTAAGCATAATACCCTCTAGCTCCATCTGTGTCATTGCAAATGGCAAGATTTTATTCTTTTTTATGGCTGAGTAATATTCTATTGTATATATATACCACATCTTCTTTATCCACTCATCAGTCGAGGGACACTTTGGCTGTTTTCATGATTTGGCTATTGTAGAAAATGCTGCTATAAACATTAGGGTGCATGTATCCCTTTGAATTAGTATTTTTGTATATTTTGGGCAAACACCTAGGAGTGCAATTGCTTGATCGTAGGGTAGCTCTATTTCTAACTTTTTGAAGAAGCTACATACTGTTTTCCACAGTGGCTGTATCAGTTAACATTCCCCCAACAGTGCAAGAGAGTTCTCCTTTCTCCACATCCTTACCAACACCTGTTATTTCTTGTGTTGTTGATTTTAGCCATTCTGACAAGTGTGAGGTGGTATCTCATTGTAGTTTTGACTTGTATTTCCCTGGTCATCATTGGTGTTGAGCATCTTCTCAAGTGCCTGTTAGCCATCTGTATGTCTTCTTTGTTTTGTTTTGTTTTGTTTTGTTTTAAGATTATTTATTTATTTATTTATTTGACAGAGAGAGATTACAAGTAGGCAGAGAGGCAGGCAGAGAGAGAGGAGGAAGCAGGCTCCCTGCTGAGCAGAGAGCCTGATGCGGGCCTCGATCCCAGGACCCTGAGATCATGACCTGAGCAGAAGGCAGAGGCTTTAACCCACTGAGCCACCCAGGCACCCTGTATGTCTTCTTTGGAAAAATATCTATTCATGTCTTCTGCCCAGTTTTTAATTGAATTATTCATTTTTTAGATATTGAGTTTTATAAGTTCTTTATATATTTTGATACTAACCCTTTATCAGATATTTCATTTGCAATTATCTTCTCCCATTCCATAGTTGCCATTTAGTTTTGTTGACTATTTCCTTCACTGTACAGAAGCTTTTATTTTGATGAAGTCCCAATAGTTTATTTTTGCTTTTGTTTCCCTTGCCTCAGGAGACATATCTTAAGACAGAAGTTGCTTCAGCCAGTATCAAAGAGGTTACTGCCCTTGTGCCTGTGTTCTCTTCTAGGATTTTGATGGTTTCAGCATTCACATTTAGGTCTTTGATCCATTTTGAATTCATTTTTTGCATGAAATATATAAAAGTGGTCCAATTTTATTTTTTGCATGTTGCTGTCCAGTTATCTCAACACAATTTGTTGAAGAGACTGTCTTGTTCCCGTTGGGTATTCTTTCCTGCTTTGTCAAAGATTAAGTGACCATGTAGTTGTGGGTTCATATTGGGTTTTCTATTCTGTTCCACTGATCTATGTGTCTACTTTTGTGCCAGTACCATGCTGTTTTGATCACTACAGCTTTATAATATAACTTGAAGTCTGGAATTGTGATATTTCCAGCTTTGCAAATCAATGTGGCAATATATTTTAAATAAATATTGCTGAGACAATTGGTAAATAACATAAGGAGAAACTAATGTTAAAGCCTTATTTCATGCCTTATAGAACCATACAAGAACTAGAAGACCATGTAGGTAAGCACAGAATAACAAAAACATAGCATCAATTGCTTGACAGCACCAAATGAAAAAGACCTTTAGAAAATTGAAAGACAAATGGAAAATTATTTAAATACTGGATGAATAGCCTTGATAGTTCCTGTGAATCAATAAGATAAAAGCACAAACTGGTAATAGGCAATGAAATGAAAAGCAATTCATAGAAGGAAATGAAAAAAGTAATTCATAAAAGAAGAAATACAAATTGATGATTCATATCAGATTTTATAGGACTATATATATATTACAAGATCTAAAATCACTAGGATTTAAGAAAGGCAAATTTTAAAAAGACCCATTTTTTTCTGGTCTATACATTTGGCAAAAACTTAAGAAGAATACTAATCATTTTGATGACAATATTTTTAAAAATAGGTGGTCTATGCTGATGGTTGAATTGTACATAGGAAGAACTCTTCTATGGGTCAAACTGGCAGTATGTTT
This sequence comes from Ailurus styani, assembly GCA_002007465.1. NCBI lineage: Eukaryota > Metazoa > Chordata > Mammalia > Carnivora > Ailuridae > Ailurus > Ailurus styani. The sequence goes on along the minus strand of LNAC01000672.1, from coordinate 699,474 downwards.
CAAAAGTCCTTAATGTCTGAATACTAGTTTACTCATCATTTCCAAAATTAAGAATTTACCACAAATTTTTATTTTTTTAATTTAAGTTCAATTAATTAACATATAATGTAGTATTTTTTTCAGAGGTCAGGTCTGTGGTTCATCGATCTTATATAATACCAAGTGCTCATTAAAACACATACCCTCCTCAATGTCCATCGCCCAGTTACCCCGTCCCTCCACCCCTCTCCCCTCTAACAACCCTCAGTCAAATATTTAGACATATGTGCAAAGACGTTAACTGTACTAATCTCTGCTGATAATCTCATCAGCAGAGATTAGTACAGTAGATTTCCCTAATTAGTACAGCAGATTTCCCTTCCCTTCCTTCTTTTCATTGTTTTCCAAGTGTTCTGAATTGAACTTATAAGTAGAGTTAAAAAATAAATGATGATTTTCAGTTAAAGATGGCAGATTGAACATTAATGTTTACCTCCATTCCTTCCCTAAACCAAAATAAAGTAACGATAAGGTGATTTTTAAGGCATAGACCTAAAAGGGTAGGGAAAAAATGGGGGGGGCGGGTAGGAGGAAGGTTTAGCTAACCTGAGCCAACAGTAAGGAAAGCGAAGGGTCAGCCTGAATCATCATATGCCTTCAAAGGTTCGGGAGTTGGCAGAACCAGTTTTCTTTAAAAGCAGAGCAAAAGACAGGACTAACAACAGAAGGTTTGAAAGGCACTTAGATCCCACCAGCTTTTCTTCCCAACTCCACAAAGGGAAAAGACCTCCACTAGAGACAAATAACAGAACATCTCTGGACTAAGGAACATCAGGCAGAAGTGAGGGCAGGGAAACTATATGGAAGAAAACAACTGAGCAAAAGTGTACACATTTAATACCTGAGACCCTAGCCTTCCTTCTCTCCTTTTTTTTTTTTAAGATTTTATTTATTTGTTTTAGAGAGAGAAAAAATACGTGCATGCATGCATTGAGTGAGGGGAGGGGCAGCGGGAGAGAGAGAGAAACCCAAGCAGACTCCACACTGAATCCAGAGCCCAGTGGCTCGATCTCACAATCCTGAGATCATGATCTGAGTCAGAACCAGGAGTCCGACATCCAGCAGAGTGGGCCACCCAGGTGTCCCCTTCCTTCTCTTTTTGATTCTGGGAAGACTGACAGCCAGGCTTACAATTTCCATGCAGAAGATTCAAAATTCTTCTCTTGAGAATCCAGGTGGCCCAAGAGAAAATAATCTTCAGAGGGTTTCCTAATGAAATAGCCAAGCCAAATCACCTAATATTAAGGCCCACTGTCAATAAAGCCTTCCACCCACCACCACCATCATCACCATTGCAGAGAGAGCACTTCAAACAGATTTTTGGTGCACACTCTTAAGCTATGAGCAGAGTGGCAAGGACCCCCAAATATTTGAAGAAATTGTTTATACTGTTTCATTGATTCTACGATGCAAATGTTTGACATCTCCGAATGAACATTTCTAAAGTGCAGATAGAGTTTACAAACTGATGGTATTGTAAAACTGTCAGCCAGGAGGCAATCATAATACAGTTGTACCAAATAATTTCAGGGACACCTTCTCATAATGTCAAGAAAGCACCAGCATGAAAGGTCTTAGAATCAAACTAAAAAAGGCAAGTAGAAAGAGAAAACATCTCCCCAGATCATCACTAACATCTTTAGAGAGACAGTGGAACACAATATTCTGGTTGGTTAAAAAAAAATCTATGAAAGAAGAACTTTCGAATAATTTTTGGAAATTAAAATAAGATAGCTTAAAATAGAAAATTAGGATAATGAAAGTTCCCGGGAAAAGATCAAAAGAAATAGAGAGGAAAAAATTAGAAAATTGGTCCAGGATTTAAAAGGGGGGGGGGCGATAAAGAGAAGTCACCAACAAAATAATTCAAAAAAAATCTCTCAAAATTGAAAGACAGAATTTCTAAATTAAAAGGGACCCACCAAGTCTCCAAGAGGAAACAAAATAGATCCACAACAAAATACATCATTGTGATATTTCAGAACACTAGGAACAGAGAGAAGGCCCTACAAACTTTAAAGAAGAAAAACAAAACAAAACTACAGGTTTTATGGAACTTACATGCCAGAAGATAATGCAGCAACCCTCCAAATTTCTAAAATGAAATGTTTTGAAACCTCGAATTTTATACTCAGTTATCAACTAAATGAAATGGTAAAAAAAAAAAAGACTTTTTCAGACTTGCAAGAAGGAAACAGGTGAAAGAATTAATCAAAGTAAAAGGTGAACTCAGATATATCACTGGTATACAGAGCAACCAGTCCAGTTTGGAGGTAATCAGAAGATCCAGAAGAGATTCCTTTGAGAAAATGAAATTGAATATGTCAGAAGAATTGCGTTGAATTAGTGACAAGTATATAGAAAACTAAGCAATTGGGGACACCTGGGTGGCTCAGTTGGTTAAGCATCTGCCTTTGGCTCAGGTCATGGTCCCAGGATCCTGGCATTAAGCCCCCTCATTGAGCTCCCTGCTCAGTGAGGGTCTTCTTCTCCCCCTCCCTCTGTGCTCTCTCTCTCTCTCTAGAGTATAAAAATAAAATCTTTTTAATTAAAAAGTACTTTTAAAAAATAAGAAAAGAAAATAAAGGAAAAAGAAAACTAAGCAAATGAAAAAAAGAAGGCAATTATTAACTCTCAGGAAAACAAAATTATGTAACAGAATGAAATAATTGTGTATTGCATGATTCAGCATCCATTGTCATAATAAACTCTGAATAATGCTCTAACCAAAATTATAATTTAATTATATTGGAAGAATGGAGAAGATGAATTGTGTGCTAGGAATAGGTGGGTAGTAGAGGACAAAGTCCTTGTATACCATATATGAGGTAAATACTTAATTTCCAAAACTTTTTTTAAATAACAAAGAAATAGGTTACTTACAAGTTTAGAAATGAATGTCAAAAGAATCAGGTGGCCATTGCAAGTGGATGCTTTTGGAGAGCGGGACAGGGAATTGCTATATTTTATCATCGCCCATGTAGAATTACTTCTATTTTGTAATCTATGCATCTATGTCTTCAATAAAAATAAAAGCTAAATTAGAAAAAAAAGGAAAAGAAAAAGGAATGGATGAACATGGGCTTTGGAATCAGAAGTAGGTTTGACTACCACATATGTTTGTCATTAGCTGTGTGACCGTGTCTGGTCACTGTCCAAAGCTCAATTATCTCATTTGTAAAATAGAAATCAAACTGATCTATCACCTAGGGCTATTGATGGGATTAAATGAAATCATACCTTTAGAACTGCAGGCACATATTGGTCACTTTGATTGTTCTTACACACCCCTCCACCAGTCAGATCTGATCACTACCTTCAAAGAGTTTGGAATTTGAGAAAAAATGGATATGTTAGATACTTTGGAAATAAATCCATGCTTTTTGTTTTTAGGTTTTAAAGGACAGTTTATGGGTTCATGGTTTAATTTCTGGATTTTAAATATTGAGTGCACTCAAACAGCATATCATAGCTTCAGTGACTTCATCCATTACCTGATATTTTCCAATCACCTACTCTCACCTCCCTTTTCCCTGGCTTCAGCAGCAGCAATCTGAAAGCAGTCCCCACACATGTCCCCTTTAACAAAGTGAAATTTAAAACAAATTTAACATAGTGAATTTAAGAAAGTAATAGATTATGCATTTATATAGTTTATACAGAAGAAAAAGGAAGAGGAGAAGAAAAAAACACAGGAGGCTCACCCAAAATATTAGATAACATGAAAATATTTTTGGATTTTAAAATTTTAATTGACAAAATAACAGATTCAATAGAAGGGCTAGAAGAAAAACATTGATCTCTCAGGGTATAAATTAAAATGCAGAGATTGGGGTGCCTGGGTGGTACAGTCAGTTAAGCATCCAACTCTTGATTTTGGCTCATGTCATGATCTCAGGATCCTGAAATCAAGCCCCGCGTCGGGCTCCATGCTCAGCACAAAGTCTGCTTGAAATTCCCTCTCCCTCTCCCTTTGCCTCTCCCACTGTTTCTCTCTCTCTCTTTCTAAAATAAATAAATAAATCTTTTTTTAAATGGAGAGATTTAGGGGAAAACACATTTAAAAAGTAAAGAGACTTAGGAGAATCAATTCAAAAAGTTTATTTTTCACTTAATAGATGTTCAAGAAAAAGAGAACAAAAAGCAGAAAGCATGCAAGACAGAAAATTATTAAAATTTTTCCAGAGCAAAAGAATGATGGCAGTCTAAAGACATTACCAAGTCATGAAAAGGATGAATTAAAACACCACACACACATGCACACACATACAAACACCCCTAAAGCCATCATCTTGAAATGCCAAATATAAAATTTCCAGAAAAAAAAAAGTCTCCGACAAATGAACTAGAATCATATTGGTAACAGATCTCTTACCATCAACATTCAATACCATAAGAGCATGGAGTACCATCTATAGTTCTGAGGAAAATTTATTGTAAACATAAAGTTTTATATCTTACTGAGTTGTCAATCACAAATAAAAATAAAATCTGGACATTCATGTATATGGAAGGACTCAGATATTTATCACACAGTGATCATCTCTGAAAGCGTTATTAAAGTATGCACCATAGTAAAAGAAAGGAGTGCAAGACAGTGACACAGTATGCAAGGAATAGTAGTCTCAACTTCACAGAGAACAGAAAGAAACCCCAGGATGACAGCTGTGCAGCAGGTCTAGAAAGCAAGAGGTCCAAATTAGAACCTAGGAAAATGAAAAAAATTCAGCAAGCTCTAAAAAGTGTATTCATAAAGAAAATGGATTCCCTGAAAGAAATGGTGTAATTTATAAGTTGGATAATCATATTTACAAGATGGATGCATAAAGTAATAATAAAAGTAAGTAAGTTACAATGGTTGTCCCTGTTCCCCTCTCCTAGAAATTACTTTTCCTGCTGGTTTTTGAGCTTTCTTCTCCCTCAAGAGCTCAAATTTAACCTAAGATCTCATTTCCTTCTCTAGGGTTGGAATCACATACATGGCCTTCACTGAACACATAGTTATATAATCTCAATATTATAAACTCTAGATATTGGCTTTTAGTTTTTAGGATCAACTTATAGGCAAAGCACAGAGGGCATATATGGTTATAGAACAGAATGTACGTTATAAACCAAGATTTTGAAAGGTAACTATACAGATGGCAGGGGTCAGAAGATACAAACAGGTGGAAGGAAAATGCAGAGGGACCAGTTTTCTCACTCATACAGTGAGAATTCAGGGGAAATGCTAAAATTGATAGGTCAGCATATCAAGTTCACAATATTATTTAAATATCTTATATGTTAAATATTATTAACATTCTTAAATGTAATTACACTAGTAACCAAGAGAAACTAAAAATAAAATGTGACTAACAGGGGCATCTGGGTGGCTCAGTGGTTAACCAACTGTTGAATTGAGTCCCACACTGGCTCCCTGCTCAGCAGGGAGTCTGCTTCTCCCTCTGACCCTCTCCCCTCTCATGCTCTCTGTCTCTCTCTCTCACTCTCTCTCTCTCTCTTTCTCAAATGAATAAATAAAATCTTTTTAAAAATGGGACTAACAGAAAGTAGAGAAGAATAAAGGAAAGATAAATTCATCACTGTTATGGTGGGTAGACAATAGATACTATCTCAAAACTTATAAATCAAGAAATTGAGGTAAATTCAATCATTTAGAATTGTGGCAGTAACTCCCCAAAGGGTAAAAAGAGACAGTTTAAAAAGTTGTCTCTAAGGAGAACAGGATGAAGGGATTAGAGAAGAAGAAAATTTTTGACTTTTTATTTATCTCTTTCATACCATTTAAAATCTCTCTTGTACCATCACCATGAGAAAGTATTATCAAAATACACATGCAAAAATTAACATGCTGTTAAAATCGAGATCATAAATCCCTAGATATGAGTTAAATATCTTCTTGGCAGCCAATCCCCATTGATCAGATGATCTATGAGAGCAGCTGTGACATTCAGTGATTCAGTGACCTGGGCCCTCTCCAAGGCTCTGAAGGAAAGGCTACAAATTTGACTTTGGAAACTTCCAACACCATCTCCTCTGGAAGTACACTATCATGCTTCTGACCCCAACCTTATAAGGAGAGGAAGTCTCTGAGAACATTTCTGCTCCCTTCATCTGATTTGCAGTATCAGAGAAAGACTCTATTTTGGAAGCAATCCACAGGACAGTGTTTTCCCTAAGACCAGCCTTGGCAGAGGTTATCTTACTTATAGGATTTATACTGCATTTTTAGATAAAGTATCCCATGTAATGCTCATGATAGTGCACCAACCCTTTAGGCAGGGAGAGTGTGTATTACTACTTCCACTTGACTGATGAGGAAACTTAGTCCCAGTGATGAAAATTACCAGCCCAGGAGCTCTCAGCTACTAAATGGCAAAGATGAGAGCTTAAACATGTCTCTGGCCCCAAGGACTGGTCTCTCCTCCAAATTGGCTGCCTCTAGCATCTTTAAAAAAGCAGTGATCCAACCTTATACAAACTTTTTAGAGAACAGAAAAAAGAGAAACATTTCCCAGACTGGTTTTATACCAGGCTATTAAAAGCCTGGTATAAAAATTCAGGGAAGGACAGTATTGGAAAGGAAAATTGAAGATTGATCTCACTCGTGATTGTGCATGACAAAAATCCTGAACAAAATATTAGCATGCTGAATCTCGAAACTTAAAAAATGAAAAAAAGTCATGACCAAGTTGAGTTTATTCCAGAAGTAAAAGGTCAGATCAACACTAGAACATATATTAATTTATTTAATTAGTAGGAGAAAAAAACATGTTGTGATCTGAACTGATGTTTAAGCATTTGATAAAATTCAAAACAGCATTCATAAGACAAAAAGCAAATAATAATAATAACAATAGTCCTTTACAAACTAGAAAGAGAAAGAAATGTCCTTAACGTGAAAAGGGGTTTCTTCAAACTAACGAAAGCAAACCTTGTTCTCATTTGTGAAATACTAACACATATTCCTTAAAATTGGGAATAATATAAGGTTCCACACTATCCCTACTTCTACCCAACATTGTATTAGAATCCTAACCTGTGCACTAAGGCAAGAATAAGGAAAAGAATACAGAGTCAAAAAATAAGGAACCAGACTCTCATTATTTGCAGACATTATGTTCTACATAGAAAACTTCAAGTATCTATAGATTGTTAGCATTCGTTACAGAGTTTAATAATTTTGCTAGATATAAGCATAATGAGTCAACTGCATTTCTACATACCAGCAAAAAAAAAGAAGTTAGTAATTGCAGTTTTTAAAAATACTTACAATAGCAACAATGAAATAAGGTACTAGGAAATAAGTCTAACAAAAGATGTGCAAGACCTTTTGGAGAAAGATATAAAACTTGCATGAAAGATGTAAGACCTAAATAAGCAGAATGACATAATTTTTCCATGGATAGGAAGATTGAGTATCAAAGATCTCATTTCTCTCCAAACTGTTCTATAGATTCAATGAAATCCCAATAAAAATCCCACTAAGTTGCTTTGTGGAATTTTATAATCTAATTCTAAAATATATAAAGAAGAGCCAGAAGCCAAGTATACCTGAGACAGGTGAATGTGTTTCACCAGAATCAAGATGTATTATAAAGTTTCAGTAATTAGGACAGCGTGTTTAATAATACAAGGATGAAAAACAGACCAATGGAACACAGAAAGCCCAGAAACTAATCAGCATTTAAATTAAAACACTATCTAAGATAAATCTGGCATTGCAGATCAGAAGGGTTATCCTACAAATGAAAATGAATTCCTGCGTCACACCATACATAAAAATCAATCCCGGGTAGATCAGGAACTAAAACAGGAGAACTAAAACTTGGAAACTTTTTAAAACAATACAAAAGACTTTCCTAATGATCTTTGTATAGGGAAAGATTTTTAAACAAGCAAGAAAAGTACACACCTTAAAGAAAAATAACTAATAAAATTGACAAATAGTAAGGACTTCTGTTCAACACAATCACCATTTGAAAAGTGAAAAAGACAGGCTTCAGTTGTATGATATGACCAATAAAGGATTTTTATTCAGAATATGTGAAGGATACTAATAAATAAGAAACAAACAGGAAATATACAGAAGACATAAACAGGCATATCCGTGAAAAGGTAACATGAATGGCCAATACAGAGGAATATAAACATGAAGACGTGCTCAACCTCATAATTAACTGTGGAAATGCAAATTAAAATGACAATAAAATAGCTTTTCTAACATAAAAAGCCCACAAAAGCCAGCACTGGCAAGGACGTAGAACCAAAGTGTTCTCATGTGCCACTGGTAGGATTATACGTGGGCTCCCTCGGAGCAGAGAGCACTTCGACATTACTATGAACTAGTTTGCTCAACTCTTGTCCCAACCTCCTTCTTGTGGCCATCGTACATGGCAAAGGGCAGCAAACTAAAATCTACATTTCCAAGACATCCATAGAGCCGGGATCCCAGTATGATTGAGGTTGACGTGTCCAATGTGCTCAGTGAGACCTGAACAGAATTCAGTGGGGGAAAGATGGGGCTCAGGGCATTCATTTGGCTGGTAGGAATTATAATGGTGGTTTCTCAGTTTTAAAAAGGTGGTTTCAGAGCAGAGGCAACTTGGTTTTAGAGCCAGCAGTTCTAACAGTGGCTTCCTGATTTAGCTAAAGTGGCTTCCTAATTGTACCTAAGGCAGTGTGGCTTTGGGGCCAGAACTGTATTGGCAGCTTTCAAAACATAGCTTCCTGTTGATGGGATAAGCTGTAGCTTTCTCAGTGGCCCTGTCTTTTGGTGTAGCTTAGGAAATCATTCCTAAAAGCTCAGTCTAGAACCTGTTCCTTCTACTCCTCTAACAATTCTGTAAATGATCAATAACCTATAGCAAATCCCTTTCTGTTTTAATGATTCAGCGTGTATTGTGTTCTTTGAAACTGTACCTTGAACTGTACCTAGCAAAGTTGCACTTGTATAAATCATACATCTCTTCAATTACACTCCTAGATATATACCCTGGTGAAAATCATAGATATGTAGACCACAAATCTGCATGAGGATGTTTACTGCAACATTGTTTCTAATAAAAAAAAAAACTGGAAGCAATCTAATGTCTATCATGAGTAAAATGAATAAATAAGTTGTGGTGTAGTGAAATACTATAGTGGTATAGTGAAATAGTGAAATACAAGAGAATACTACACAGATATGAAAATGAATGACCTCTAGCTTTGCTTATCAACATGGATAAATTGCAAAATTAGCATTGAATGAAAATAACTCACAAAAAAAATATATCCAGTATGATTCCACTTGCACGACTTTAAAACTAAACAATGTATTGTTTGGAGATACTTGGTATGATAAAACTGTAAAGAAAATCCAGGAAGTGATCAATAGAGAATTCAGGATAATCGTTTCCTCTGGTGGGAAGAGGCAGGGGTGGTATTGGAAAGGGAAACACAGAGTCTTCAGAGGTATTGGAAGTGTGTTGTTCTGAAGCAATATTAAGTGCACAGCATCACACATGAAGTGTTCTTAAAAAACCGTTTAATTTTAATCTAATCAAGCTTTCGTTCTTTCTAATTTCCAGATATAGGAAGTACAGAGAACAGAAAAACAAGCTAAACAGTACTACAAGGAAACCATCATCTCCACAATGTGGGACATTCTTAAGAGAAGTGGTCCACCACTTCAGCACGTCAATATACTTGGGAGAAGGGGGAGGAATCATGGTTCTAGAGAAAGTGGGATGTTCTTGGTTGGATTCTGTTTTGAACAAACCAGATATAACAAGACATTTGGGGAACAACTGAGGAAATTTAAATATAGACTAGAGAATTGTTAGTTTAGTTAGATGTGATATTGGTATTGTGGATAGGTGGAAGAATGTCATTTTTAGAGAGGTATGCTGAAGTCTTTAGAGGTGAAACTTCTGGGTGGATGTCACTTAACTTTTAAATAGTTTTGAGAAATATTATATATATGCATGTACATATAAAATGTTTACACATAAAGCAAAACAAATATGGACAAAATACTAGGTATAGATTACATGTGGGCTCTCTGTACACTTCTTTCTACTTTTTTTATTATTTGAAATATATTATAATAAAATTTAAAAGGAAGGATAAGAATGCAAAAAAATAATGAAAGTGCTACATAATACAATCAACAATTATTCAATTAAACAAATATTTGACACATACATAAACACAATATTTTAAACATGAGGATAAAATTTGTCCTGGTCAGGAAGTTCTCAGTATAGATATGTGTACTAAGTACATAAGGAGGAAAAAAAAGCCAGGTTACCAATAGTTAGAAAATGACATCAGCTCCTGAACAGAGTTACTTCACATTCCTTTCACAAAAACATCTCATTCTGAATCCATTGGTTCAAGCCTTTCTAAGTGGTTTGGGATCAGCCCACCAGATTCTGAGCATCCTGGAGACACCCCTTCTCTTGCCGGTAAGCCTACATCAAAAGAGATGGTAATTTGAAAGTACTACTTTAGTATTACTAAACTACTAAAAAGTTCAGAAGTAAATTCTTCATCTCAACCTTGATTACAGGTAAGGTTGAAAGGTTGAAAGAACTCTTCGTCAAGGTAAATTTTTTTTCCCCAAAAAAGGAATTGAATCTCCCTTTTGAAAGATCTTAACTCTCAGAATTACCCACAATAATCAGTGTTTCTGGGTCTCATCCGTCTTTGTTTTGGTAACAGGATTCCTTGAAAACTAATATTTTCTTTATAAAGTGGGAGGAAGACAGACAGGAGGCTTTCAGACTGAAATTCTCTCTGTAGAGTTCCTGGAGGGAAAAGTGGACCTCTCATTTCCCATCAGTGCCCAAGCCAGCAAAAACAATGCTCCCCAGGATACGTACCCTTAAAAAATTGCAAGGTAATCCTGAATCCCATAGTCCCTGGTCTCTACTCACCCCTTTCCTTCTCAGTAACTGTAGTTCACAGTTTCAACCCCATTGACCATTCACTCCCTCTTTCTTGAGGCTCTTCCCTCCCACTTGAGCATACGCTATCTCTCTGGCCACACCTTCCACCTCCTTTACTCACCCTGCTTCCCTCCTCTGGAGACCTACTGCAGGCATTTCACAAAGACTCAATCTCTTCTTCCTTCAAAGGCTTACCCCCTTTTATGATGTATGTATATACACCGTGGAATATAACTCAGCCATAAAAAATAATGAAATCTTGCCATTTGCCACATACATAAATGGAGCTGGAGAATAAAATGCTAGGTGAATGAAATAAGTCAGTCAGAGAAAAGCAAATACCACAGGGTTCACTCAAGTGTGAAATTGAAGAAACAAAACAAAGAAGCAAAGGAAAAAAAAGAGACAGGGATAAACCAAGAAACAGCCTCTTAACCATAGAGGACAAACTGATGAGGGAGGTGGGGGTGATGGGTGAAATAGGGGATGGGGACCAAAGAGTACACTTATGATAACTGAGCGAAGTATAGAATTGTTGAATCATTCTAGTGTATACCTGAAACTAATACAACACCATATGTTAAGTGTACTTCAGTTTTAAAAAGAAAAAAAAAAGGAAAAGAAAAGATAGTTGTATTTACTAGTTTATTAGCTAGTAGTTCCCACAATGTCTTCCAGGCCACAGCCAGGTAGTGATGAAGTGTTCACTGGTCTAAAGCAAAGTACCAAAAAGACAACGATATTGTATCAATTTGAAAGACTTTCTTGGGGTGGCTTGATGGCTCAGTCGGTTAAGCATCCGCCTTTGGCTCAGGTTATGATCACAGGGTCATGGGATCAAGCCCCGCCCCCCAATCAGGCTCCCTGCTCAGGGGCCCCCCAGTCAGGCTCCCTCCTCAGCGGGGAGTCTCCATCTCTCTTTCCTCCCTGTTCCTGACCCCTGTCTTGCTATCTCTGTCTCTCAGATAAATAAATATTAAAAATTTTAAAAAAGACTTTCTTTAAAAATGGTAATTCTTCATTGCTTTTTGTTTGTTTTGAGATGCCCTTTCTTTTCTTTTATGATGTAACAATTATAATAAATGGAAGGGGTTTTTTTCATCACTCAGGAAAATATAAACACGGCAGGATTATTACAATCTCCCTTTCATTTTTATCATTTTGTAAGTTAATTTTTATATGGACAATAATTCACATTGTTTAACAATTAAAAAGGAAAAAAAGAAAAAATTGAATGGTCTCCCTGGCACCCCACCTACTTGTGTTACCAATTTCTTAGTATTTTTGTAGTTCCTTTACACATGGAGATGTATATATTTTTTACCCTCTCCCACCCTCTTCAAACAAAAGATAATATTTCACAGCTCTACCTCTTACCTCTCTACTCTACTCTTTTCACTGGAACATACAATCTTGGATTTTATTTTTTTGTATTGCCACATAGAAGTATTTTTTTGTTCTTTCTTAATAGGAGCATAGAATTAAAAGTAGGAATAAACTATAATTTTTTTAATCAGTCTTCTAAAAAACACTACACCCTTCACACCTCTACCTATCTTCCCCATGAAGATGACTCTCAAACTCCCATCAGTCTAGCCCTAACCTCATTCGAGAGTTGTGAACCCAAATTCTCAACTACCTGCTGGACATCTGCACCTAGCTGGCTCACAGGTGTTTTAAATTCCTTCGCTCAAAATTGAAAGATGATCCCCTCCAAGCCTGTTCTTCTGCTCTTCTCTTGTTTCTTTATGAGAAAAATATATTGTGAATTTGATATCCACATAGAGCGCTATCATAGTATTATCACTGAGTATCACCACTGATTCAGTTTATCGCCACTGATTCCACCCCCCTTCACTGTTCCTAGTGTTCATTTTATTGGTTCTCAACTCGGGGCTCTTTATAAATACAAGTTCCAGGGCCCCATCCCCAGATTTGGAAACCACTGCTCTGGATATAACATTTTCTAAACCAAATCAGACCCACAGAGGGCTGGTAGCACATTGGATAGTCCCTATAAAACTGCTTTTACGGGACTGTGTTTGTTGTGATGGTCTTAGCTTCTCAAAGGATGCTACAAGAAGCATTGTAGTCAACGCTGCTCTTGCCCTCACTACAGTGGTGTGGTAAAGATGCTCATATTACATCACAGAGGGGGTCTTTTATGAGGCAGAGTCCCCACCTGATGAGGAAACAACCAGAGGAGAGGCAGACTAGAGGCTCAACAGAGGGAAACACATGTTGAATTCAGTGACCCACTTGTTCCTTGAGGAGAACACCTATTTCTACCTAAGAGCATTCCTGGAAGGCTATGGGCTTCCAACAACATTCTGAACAGACTCATCTCAGGGGACAAAACAGGTAGGGGAGGAAAGGAGGCAATGGGGAGAGGAAATCAACCCCCATTCGTCCTTCGACCAAAAGCTCCACTCACATGCTGTACATATGGAGCTGCCACGTTTTTGAACAAAAGAGTCCATCTGAATAAAGGGTTCAGTAACTTTGAAGGAATTGTAAACCTACTATTGTAGGGAAGCAGAGAGTGACAAAGTAGATCGGGAACAGATTGCAGAAAGCTGTGAATTCTAAACCAAGGCATTGAGATTTTCACTTCAGGCCAGTGGGGGAATCCCTGCAAGGTTCTATGGAAGGAACAGAACGGGGAGAGCAATGTTTAAAGGAGACTCATTGGGTTACAGTGTTCAGGATGGAGACCAGAACTGGGAGGTAAAATGTAGGCACCAAATGCCAGGTATTCAATAAGGGCCTGAACTGGAATTTTAAAAAAAGAAAAAAAAAAAGGAGAACATTCTGGACTCCAATTCATCATAGATTTGGAGATAAAGGTACACGTCCAAAATTACGTCCAGGGCACCTGGGTGGCTCAGTGAGGTAAGCCTCTGCCTTCGGCTCAGGTCATGATCTCAGGGCCCAGGGACCGAGCCCCTCATCGGGCTCTCTGCTCAGCAGGGAGCCTGCTTCCTCCTCTCTCTCTGCCTGCCTCTCTGCCTCCTTGTGATCTCTCTCTGTCAAATAAATAAATAAAATCTTTAAAAAAAATTAATTCCAGATTTTAGGTCAAATAACTGGAAAAAAATGACATGTCATTAACAGATACAGGTCATGTCTTAGACCACTTAGGCCACTATAACAGAATACTGTAGACTGGACAGCTTTACACAACAGACATTTATTTCTCATGGTTCTGGAGTCTAGCAAGTCTAAGATCAAGGCACCAGTCAATTTGGTGTCTGGAGAAAGCTCACTTCCTGGATCACAGAGAGCTGTCTCCTCGCTGTGCCCTCACATAGTGGAAGGGACAAGGAAGCTCCTTGGGGTCTGTCTTACTAAGGCACTGATCCCTTTCATGAGGCTCCATTCTTGACCTAGTCACCTCGCAAAGGCCCGCCTCCTAACACCATCACATTAGGGGTGAGGTTAAAGCAAATAGTCCATGGCCAGCAAACCAGATGGAGATTCATGGAGAAAAGATGAAGCAGCCTATTTTGGGTCTATGGAGGTGAATCGACAACAGGACACAAGTGTCACCACTGACAGGCAGTCAGTCTTCCCTTCCATTGATTCACATCATCATATCTATTTCAACACCAAGGACTATCAAATCTGCTTCCCAAATCTTTGGTTTACTTCTATCTCTAGTACATCACATAGCCCAAGCCACTGTCTTCTTTCTCCTGAACTAATCCCAATAGTAGTCTGACCCTGCTCTAATCTTCTCTTTGCACAACAGCCACACGATCTTTTCAACATGAGAATCTGATTTATTTTAACTCCCTGCTTTAAAAAGTTTTCAATGCCATCCTATTGATCTTAGGGCAAAGATAAATCTATGCTAGCCAGATGCCTTATTCCATTCCTTATCTCTCTCTCCAACCTCCCCTTACACAGTGCCACTTATGTATTGAGTATTTCCATGCTCATAAGCCTGAACACTCCCCACCCACCCTGCAATCTCCAACCCCTAACCCTGCCAGGGTTAGCTTCCGTTCTCCTTCCCAATATGGCATCAATAATCTCTGACCACCTTGCCTGGTTTAATTCCCCCTGTCATGGGACCATGTACCTAAAGTCAAAACAAAATGGGGATTTAAGCAAGATACAAGGGATATTTTGTTCCTTCTTTCAAGGTCTGATGACAGTTCTCTTCTTGTGATAACATGATAGCTAGCCTAAGTCTGCTGTGTGGCATGTATTTGCCCCAAGAAGTTGCCTGCCCAGGAAACATGAGCAGGAACTCTATGCAGCCCATTCTGGTGACCATTGTTATAGCTACCTAATCACGCTAGATGAATGATATCATGGTTTCATGTTTATTCTACTCTGCCTGGCAGTTCCTAGTGTTATAAAAAAGAAGAACCTGCACTTGAGTCTAGGGATTTGTATTAATAATGAGATCTAGACTAGGAAGTGGTTGTGAGTCCCAGGCTAGAAGACCCTAAAAGAAAGATGAGAGCCTTTAATTCTCCAACCAGGCCCCACCACAGTGGAATAGCTGTAGTTGAGAGTTCTGTGTCCCACAGTCAACTGGAAACATCTAACCTTTCCTAAACTGCTACTACCCGTATGACCACCGAGTCAGACAGAAGATGAAGAGAGAGGCCACAGAAAGCCTTCCAAGAATTGTCCCTTAAGTGATGAGTCAGGGAAGTGAAGATGCATTTATCTCTGTATGAAATACAGGGGCTCAGTCAAAGTAGGCCTGAATCAATGTTTGCTTGTTGATGAATACACGAACATTAACTAAAACCAAGCTCATCACTGTCCCCTCCAAATCAAATCTTCCACCTGCTCTCTACACTCTGCCTTCCCATATTTTCCCAGGCTTCTAGGCTCATGAGTGCCACCATAGACTCACAGTCCCCATGTGGAGCCCTAATCATGTCCTGGCTGCCTACACCAGTGATTTGAAACTTTAGCTGTATATTAGAACCACCTAGGGTACTTTCAAACATGCAGACACTATGGTCCCTCCCTTGAAGATTCTGATGATTAAAACAGAAGGTGAACTAACACCTCTTACACCCTTATTATGCACCAAGCATTATATAAACACTATTTTATCCTTTTTCACATTCCCCTGGAGATGTAGTCCTATCACAGTTGAAGATGAGAGAATGAGACCCTGAGATTTAAGTAATTTGTCCACAGTCACACACTTGACAATACCATTCAATGCCAAGTCTGTTGGCTTTTTTTATTGTGCTATGTGAGCTCTGGCCATCCAAATCCTTAAAAAATCTGACTTCTAAAATGGGTGAATTTTATTATACAAGTAATACTTTAATTAAAAAGTTAATATTATCCTCACAACACTTGTTATTTTGCTTTTTTGACAGTAGTCATCTTAGTGGGTGTAAAGTAGTAACTCATTTGTTCAATCTTGTTTGTTACTGGGTTTATTTAAAGCTATAAGTTGGCCTTTAAGTACTTCTTTAGCTGTGTTACACAAATTCTATCATTAGTGTCTTATTTAGTCCTAAATATTTTTTAAACCAAGTGTCACTTAATTATATGTCACCTAGTTTCTAAATATGTGGGATTTTATTTTAGCTATCTTTTAAAAAATATTAATTGCACAATCACATTGTCTGAATGGGATTGATTCTTTGGAACTTATGGCCTAATGCACGTCTTCTGTTGTAAATGTGCCATGTATATTTAAAAAGAATATGTCTTCTGTTTTTTGGATATATGTGTATTTTCAGCCCATTCATATCATTCTATTTTTATTTCTATTTGATCCACAGTTTCTAGAGATGCATGTTAAAATATTTCCAACTACAGTTGTTAATTTATGTATATTTTTCTGTTTATTTATTTGATATAGTTCCTAAGCTTGTACTGTTAGGTGCATGTGTGTTTATAATAATTATATCACATTGATATACCTACTATTCTTTAGTTAAACATTTTAAAGGTATAAAATAATGTACAAGCAGAAAACTGATAAACTTTAATGTACATTTAAAGTAATACTTATAAAATGAACACTCATTTAACCATGATTAAGGACAAGAAATAAAATATTGCCAACATTTAAAAATCAAGAGGGAACACACAAAAAAATCTAGCTTTTTCTGGCAGTAATATGCCTTTCTTGCCAAGCCTTCTACACACCACGTGCTTCTTAGGGACCAGGCTGCTCATGGCCATGCATTAATTCTGCCCTTCATTACACCTAGCTGTCTCCATACCTTTCCGTTCACTATGACTCCCACTGGGGGAATTCCTCCCCCAAGCCCACCTGCTCTTGCATCAAGCTGCCACTAAATGGGACCTTTGTGGAGAACTTTCTTCACTGTGTCTGCCAGAGAGATGCTCTACCCCTCTCTTCTCTGTATCTTCACCTTAAAAAAATTTCCCTTCATCCAGTTTCCATATTCTCCTTGTATTATAGTTATTTTCTTTTGTCATCTACTAGACATTGAAGGCAGGACCAAGATCTTGCCATCTGAATTTCCTATAGCTTCTGATTCAGTATGAGGTGTACAGTAAGTGCCCAACAAGTATTTTGAAGAAATGAATGGAATCTCTCTTTAATTCCCTATGTTTCATTAGCAAGGCACCTGGCACTTTCACCTTTAAAATATCTCTTTATCCTAATTTCTTCTCCATTTCAATCTCTACTGTTTTATTTCAGACCCAAATAGCTGCAGAAAGAGA
Organism: Ailurus styani; assembly: GCA_002007465.1. Lineage (NCBI taxonomy): Eukaryota > Metazoa > Chordata > Mammalia > Carnivora > Ailuridae > Ailurus > Ailurus styani. Next base: position 681,814 of record LNAC01000672.1, on the reverse strand, counting down.
GAGAGAGAGAGAACGAGGAAGCAGGGAGGCAGGAAAAGTGAAAGAAGGGACTATGCTCAGACTTTTTCCCCAGGCAAAATAAATCAGAATTTCTAGAGAAGGGGCCAAGGCAGCCATAATTTTTCAATGTGCCACCAGGGTTGAGAAACACTGCCTGTTTTGTCCCTCTTAATTTAATCAAATTTACCTGTAAACCTTGATACCGGAAACAAATCTTTTAAAAACAGAACTCTGAGTGCACACTTTACTCCTAAATCTTCCCAGCCAAAGACTTCTAGATGACTTACATAATAGATACGCAGTCAAGATACAGGACTGAATGAAAGAAAGAAGGAAGGAATCAAATGGCTTTCAAGCCTTGCATAATGGGCCCATCTGCATACTATATTCAGCTACTTCTTCTAGTAGGCACCTCTTCTTCGCTCCACACGGTCCCCTCCTGATTCCGCAGACACACTCTGTTGCTGTCTTTGTTCTATGCTCCTCTCACCCAGAAGCTTCCTTTCCCCTCTCCTCTCCTTCCATTCTAACCACCCTTCAAGGCCCTTCCTCATTTTACCTCCAAAGAAGCTTTCCCAGACCTCTGCTCTCGCCCCTTTCTCAACTCCTGCGGTGGAAATATGCCTTGAGATTCAGCATGTAATCCCACACGATGAATTTATCACCACCACTAGTCCATGTCCTGATCTCCCTGACAAGATCTCAAGCTCCCCAGGGCCAGGAACCACAACTGAAGATTCCCCTCCTCCCTCCACCCCAGCCCTTAGCCCGTGTGGTGAAGAGATGTGTGCTAACTGAATGCTTTCCCCAGAAGGTCCGCTTTAACCCAACCCTCTCCTATTGCAGATGAGGAAATGACAAAAGTGATTTATTAGAGGTCCCACACCTAGTGAATGGCAGAGCTAAGATAAAAATTACTCAAGCCTACTGAGCCCTGTAGCTCTTGTTGTCTGGTTGCTTAATCATGACTGTTTCCTTGTTCTCCTCTCCTGGGTTCTCTTCCTGCCCTGTTTTGTCACACTGGGATCTCCTCAGATTTCTCCTCAAGGACAGCAGAAAGCCTTCTTCTCATTTCTCTGACTTTGCCTTATGAGCTATGTTTTTCTCAGGGGTGGGTCATTCACCTGGTGGATTTGGTAACAGAGCCCAGAGAACAGCCCAGAACCACAGTGCTCAGGGTAATTCAGACACTGGGGCTAATTTCTGAAAATCTTCCTTGATGATCATTTTTTGTGTGTGTATGTGGGTTTGTCTTCTAGGTGGTTGGAGGAAGTACCTATCTGAGCTGATCCCGTGAGAGGCTTCAACAGAGGCTACAGGAAGGCAGGTCACCACTGCAGTAGAAAATTTAAAAACAGCAGTTTAGTAGAAATAGACTCTGCCACCATCAAACTATAGGATTTCAGGCTAAGAGTGTGTGGCAGCAAGAGAACCAGAATTCTGCACTCAAGCAGTAAGATCTCTGTTATCCCAAGTCATTGGCAGACACTGAAGTAATTTCTACCCCTGGAGAGGAGCAGAGGGGTGGAAGAGATGCCAGAAATTCCTCTGAATTTCTTCCTGGTCAAGGCTATTGGCAGGGTCTCAGGTGAAGGTAGAAATGAAGAAGGGGAGTGAAAAAGACAGAAAGGGTTGAGTCTACACAAGCGGCTGCTGTCCCTGTTCTCAGCAGTTGATGGCTTTGATTAGAGATACAGGACAGTCATGGGTGGGTAGGGGCACCTTCCCAGGCACAGCCGAAGGGCACTCGTGACCAGGACAGCTGCTGAAGGTGGTTTCTCCCATGCCCTGTGTCCTGTCACACTCAGATCCTCCAAGCCAGGGCAGAAAGAGGCTTTATTTATAATTCTTACTCATGCCTGAACAACTCTGCTTGTCACGGAGAGAGAGAGAAGTTTTAGAGCGGTAGAACCAGAGGATTGTAGAACTTAAAACGACTCCAGTTTATGAGAAATGGGATGAGAGAACAAAGAACAGCATTCACCACTCATTTGCTACAGTTATCCAGGCCCTGGGAACTAGGAGTAAGGGATTCTTTCTAGTCTTAGCTGTACCACTCAATCTGTGATCCTGGGAAACTCCATTAGTGGGGAAGGCATTCATCATTCCTGCATTTATCACGTGAAGACGTAAAGTGAAATGGCCCCTGGAGGTGGGACTGATGATTCTCTAGCTTCAATCCCTCATTCTACAGTCAGGAAGTGAGGGCTCAAATCACACAGTCAGTTAGGGACAGATCAGGGTTGAATCTGCCTCCTCAAATCTGGTGCTTCTCTGCTCACCAGACCTCTCCATTCCTTACATACAGGATCCCCAGTTCTGCTTTCAGTAGGAGCAGTGAGAGAAGGATCCTTGCACAAATTGGCTAGAGGAAAGCCAGCCCCCAAGAAGGCGGGACTGCATGACATCACTTCTAGATGCCAAGGAAAGACCCCTCTACCCCTTTCACTGGGCTCCCCCACAGAATTGAGGAAGGGTCAGATTCAGCTTGGTCATCTGTATTATTTGAGCTTCTCACAATTGAGTATATATTTGCATATTACTTAATTAAAAAATAACTGAGTACAGATTCTTACAAGTTCTACCATTAGATTCATTTCTTTCAGTTTAAGTAATATTTGATGGGTAAAACACTAATATCCCAGGGGTGGACAGTGCATACATAACTCCTTGTGGGTAGCAATAAGAGCTCACATTTATTGAGAGCACCCCACATGCAGGACAGCAGTATGTACCGTTGCATTTCACACTTCGGAAAACCTGTGAGGGACGAGCAGCTGTTAGCAGCATCTTACAGATGTGGACACTGAAGGCTGCAGGGTCAGGTCATTTATCCAGTCACCCGGGGAAGGTAGGGAGCCAGTATGCCAACTCACATCAGGTAAACTACACGGTCCATGTCCCTAACCCCTACCTAGCACTGCCTATCCATGGATACTTACATCTGGCATCAGCATGTCTCTAATGCCTTTTCCGAAATCAGGTTTTGACAGTGGAAGGGGGATAAGAATCAGAACATCAGAGCGCCTGGATCCAAGTCCCAACTTCACTGCTAACAGCATTACTTCAAGGAAGTTCACTTCCATAAACTACAATTCCTCATCTGTCAAATAAGAATGATAGAAAAATGAAGGGGAGCAATCAGAGGGGGAGATGAGCCATGAGAGACTAGGGACTCCAGGAAAGAAACTGAGGGTTTCAGAGGGGAGGGGGGCGGGGGGATCAGTGAGCCCGGTGATGGGTATTAAGGAGGGCACAGATTGCATGGAGCACTGGATGTTATACACAAACAATGAATCATGGAACACTACATCAAAAGCTAATGATGTGCTGTATGATGATTGACATAACATAATAAAAAACTATAAGAAAAAATAATTATAGAATCTTCCTCAGGGAGTTGTTATGAAGATTAAATTAGAGAATACACATGCAATGCTCTGTGCCATGCCTGGGAGATCATAAGCTCTCAGTAAATGTATGATCATTACGGCTCAAGACACCAAAGACCAACCTGAGCCCCTTCACAGCTTTGCTGCTGGTGAACCCCGGTGGGACGGGTCATGTTCTGTAGCCGTGAAGTTCTTCAGCTGAAAGCTGAACATTCCCTGACTTAAAGTGGAAAGGCAGCTTCCAAGAAAAGCACAATCTGGTCTCAAATTAAACTATGACCTAAAAGATCAGCTGCCATTCATATGGACCCCAGGCAGGACAGCTGGACAAGTTGGGAGATGATATCAGCCCATTAGGGTCATGTCACACATTCCCCACCAAACCTCAGTACCAGCCAGGAGTGTTAGGCAGTGCTGACTACCACCGAATTCCTTAAGCCTTCTTGCTGGTTCAGGGAAAACTCATTTCTCCCCATTCCCTGTATTGGCAGCAGTGATCTTGATGTACTATCTGAGTTACGGTTCTGCTCGGCTGTATATGACCTGAGTTAAAATAGTTTTCAAGATGAGCATCTTGAAAGCCGAAGGGAATGACCTCAGGTTTTTCTATTTGACCAAAACCGATCCCAAAAGGTATAGGCTTTCAAAAACCACCTCTGACTACATCTTTCCGTAAACCCTCTCCCACAAGCAAGCCAACCCACTCCCCTCTCTGAAAACACAACATACTTGTCCATGCCTCTGGACCTTGGCTCCTGCTCGCCCTACCTCAGAACGAATCATTTCCTACTCTCTGTTTGAACACCACTTCACTTCCTCGTTTTCAGATCTCTTGTGTGAGATATTTGGCTATGTCTTTGTCACCCCTACTACACTTGAGGACAGGGGCCATCTTTTGTCATCGTTATGTCCATAGTCTATTAGAAAAGGTAAAGAGAGGCACTGAGCTGGTCATTAAGGTGTTATGCCGACAAATATTCATAACCACAAATGGCAGCCTTCCGACCCTCATGGTGAATATCAGGCCGCTTGGCTTCCTAACTCTTCAATATATAATACAATGCTTCATTACACGTGACAGGTAAGCAAGATATTGACATCTACTGTGGTGAGGAAGAGCAACTTTGACAATTTTGAAAACTGTTTTTTATCCTTTGTCATTTTAAATGCAATGCATTACGCAACGCTTAATGGTATTTATTGCTTCCGCCGGCCCAAGCAAGAATGCTGGCTCACTCTCAAATTCAATATGGACCTTGGGAAAGTAGTTAAATGCTGCGAGACTTCATTTTCCAATTCCTTTAGTAAATTCCCCTTGTGGGATTGTAATTGCAGGTGGTGATCAGAGAACTCAGAGACCCCAGAAGAATTTTACGGCATTCCAGGCAGGACACAGACCGGCCTGGAGAAAAGCAGGAATATCAGGCAATACAGGGAGTACTACTAGGAAGCGATTTCTGAAGAGAAACAATGGTAAGACCTTTCAGCACCTGAATCGGTTCTGCAGCAGCAGGGCAGAATTCTTAGAGGCACCTCTTCTATTTAAAATTAGCCATTGCACTGGTACCTGTACAGAAATGGCTCAGCAGAAGCATTGTGATTATTCCACAGCCATCATTCTGGAGCTGCTCCGACGGCTCCCGCTCTCCTGTGGTTCTTCCTTCATTCTCCGAATCTTCTCCCATCTGGCTCCTCTAAATTAATTTTTTTTTTTTTGTAGCTAGAGCTTCCACTTTATTGCAATGGTTACTTTCATGTCTCTTATTGCTTTCTTTAATAACTTTTAATGACCTAAGAAATAGTTGGCTGGGTTCCATTTTCCACTTCCTCCAAGTCAAATGATAGCACATCCTACACCCAGTGTTTATAAGTATCAGAGAAGTCGGCACTAATTCTTTCTGCCTTATCTCCACTAAGGCATGCCTGGATTTTTTTGACAGGGCAAAATAGAATGAGAAAGTGGTTTTCAGCCGTGCTAAGAAATAACAAGCAAGCCCCTATGTCATGAGAGCTAGCAACCTGCAGAAATCATCTGTCCGTTCTTTCACTGATTTACTGTGTATGGTTTTGGGTGCCTCCCATCAGAAGAGCACGGACCTCGGGGCTTCAGGGGAGACAGCCAAGAGTAAGACAAAAACACTGCCTCAAGGAGCTTTCATTCTGCAAGGGGAATAGGACAGGTGTTCAAGTCAATATGATACAGGTCGCCCAAGACAGGTGTCCCAGTAGAGACCACAAAGAACCAAGGGAGGTCAAATGAGGGAAAGCTTGCATCCCATCAGAAAAGAGTGGAGATCCAAGTCAGTTTGGGGAATGTTGCGTTTGAAATCAGTGGGGCATTCAGATGCAGTGTGGCGCAGTGGGGACGGGAGTCAGAAACCAGGAAGAGAGGGGTGGGTAAGAAGCAGAGTCCAAAGTCCTGTTGGAAAGCACGTGTTCTCAGTTCCCTGACTCCTGCTGGGCTCCGGGGATGCTTTGACTGCTACAGTTTCCAGAGCCCATGTACAGCTGGGGCTTTTCATTTCCTAGCAGAGAGACTTCCTGCTGTGGCTGGGGCACCCATGACCCACGGTCAAGGACTTCTGCTTAGGCACAGTTATCTTTCAGTTTTTAAAATGCAAAATTTTTTGTTTGTGTTGTTTTCCTAATTTTTAAGTTAATACCTGTGCAATTTAGAAGTATAAAACAAGTTTCTTAAAAAAGTCATTCGTATTCATACTACCCAGAAATAATATAACTTATCTTACCAAGCTTTGCTACATAATTAATGCAATTAATGCAAATTAGTATCTACATATCTTTTACTTGAATATTTTTTAAATATTTTACTTATTTGAGAGAGAGGAAGAATGAGACAGAGAGAGAGCGCATGAACAGGGGGGAGGGGCAGAGGGAGAAGCAGGCTCCCTGCCGAGCAGGGAACCGGATGCAGGACTCAATCCCAGGACCCTGTGCTCATGACCTAAACTGAAGGAAGAAGCTTAACCCACTGAGCCACCCAGGCGCCCTACTTGAATATTTTTTAAAAACAACAATTGGATGATGTTAGACTTAACTTTCGGAATTACTTTCTCTTTAACTCTGTAAATAATACACCCTGACCTTCCTTGACTTACACATCTATACCATCATTTTGGGTTCGGGCAGAGAATTCCAAACCCTTATTGATAGATATTCAGGTCACTTTCACTTTTAAACTGCTTTTAAATGATACTGTGATAAAGTTCCTTGTGTGTACAATTTTGTGAATGTATTTTGGCATTTTTCCTTAATACACATTTTTTTAAAGTGGAATTCCAGGGTCAAAAGATATGTTTCACTGGATTAATGCATATTGTCCTTGGACAAAATTTAATGTCAAACAGTTTACACTTCGACCTCATCTTGCCTCTCTTTTAAGAACCCCTCACACGTCAGGTGGTACTCTCTCCACATCCACACACCACTCTTGACCTCCATTCTTAAAAGACTTGAGCTGACTATTACCTAATTGCATTAATCAATAAGATACTCACTTTTTATGGCTTTTAATGACCCATTTTCGTGAACATGAAAATGACATCTGGAGCCAAAGAATGAAGCTAGAATGAAGACAATAAAGACAGGAGAACTCTGCTGGGCTGACCCTTGACTGATAACCCTCAAAGCACACCATTATTAGCCGAGACGAGGCATTTGGAGTTCAGATCAGATAATCTGTCCATCTGCAACGTGAGATTTTCTTGATCTTTCGTCAGCACAATTTCTTCACTGAAATGGTCACCAAAATGTCCATCTTCAAGATCTTTTGTCGTTTTCCCCAACACACCTTCTATTGCCTTTATGGAGAAAGAAAACAGTCTCTGCCACCAAAAAAAATGTGGATTTGGACCAAGTCCTCCCCTCTGTCCAACAGATGCACAGCTTCTCTGGCCTCTGTGTTCCTTTCTGCAGTCGTTTCAATGGCAATAACAACTCAGGATTATGACCCAATAATTACTAGGTCTGGCAAAGTTAAACTCCACTGCATTTTCAGCCACACGCGTCACATACTAATCTTCCCAAGCACATCTGTGGGCCAGCCATGGAAGCTATGGACAATTTATTGTGGGACTCCAGGATCTTATTTCGTGTTCTCACATTTCTCTGAAGAAAAAAAAAATGCTACTTATAAACACTGAGTAAAACTCTTACAACTTTCACAAGGTTATGAAAGAAAAAGGGAATCCAATTCTGAAAATTCAGTCTAAAAATACCTATACATTTTAAAAAACGTAACCAAAATGAGTGACTCCTGATTGTTTTCTTTCCATTAGTTTGATGTTTGAATTTGTACCCTCCTGCTGTGAAATTTGATTTTCTATTATCGTCTCACACATAGTAGGCATTCAATAAATGTTTATTACAATGAGCTGAAGTTAAGACAGTTTAGGTCAATATCTTTCACACATGCCTGATAGTAGTTTATGGTTGGAAAACCATGTTGACAACAGCCATTTCAGGGTCGAGATAATACCAAAGGGAGCTCTCCTAAGACACTGGAGGTAAATTATTAAATTCTAATTTAACCACAGCCAATATTGGCAACTTGTTTCAAATAACTTGTCCAGCTTTTAGAAGGGAACAACAATTTGGGGAATGAGTAGATCAAGAAAACGGAGAGTAAATGGCAGGGGTAAAGAGCTACATATTTGCAATTCTGGCTTCCCGCAGGGAAGAGTCAAACTGCTCTCCTACCAGAAAATAATATGTTGCATTGAAAAGCATTCAGATCATGGTGGATTTCTAACCCTATTAAATTTCATCTTCCCAGGTAGCCTATTTACGAAAGCAGTGTGATAGCTGTTAATATTGTCATTGAATAAACACATTTCTGTTGGGAAAAAATAAAATAATCCAACTATATTCCAACATGTAAATAAAGATTTCTGCTTAAAATGCTAGCTTTGTTTGAGGTTGTTGCTTTTCTTTTCTTAGGAATTCTCTTCCTTAATTCTGTTAGGAATTAAAATATACCAACAAATGGAATTAGTTACACAAAGCAATAAAATATGCTTTTCATAATATGCAAATATTTTCCTATGTTCTCACCATAACAGCACAGTGGAAGGGCAGAACTACAGAAAACTATCATTTAAAATGCCCAAAAGTGTTTTTTAAATCAGAAACCATAGTCAAGCTGCCCTGCCTGTTTTTCACTGCAGTGTACTTTGCCACTCTATCCACTCAAAACTTCTTAGTGAGCATTTATACATCACTCCTGATGTCTCACTAGTTCCTTGGTGACTTCCTCCAGAAAGTAAGCAGAATCGAATAGACAAAACAAAATATTGCATCCTCTGTTCACATTGCACCAATGTGCCTTAAGAGAAGCATTTCAGACACACATTTTCTCATTTGTGGGAAATAGTCTCTTTAGTAAAATAACTGTAGCTTAAATATGATCCTAGAAATCTTTTTCAAAGATAAAATAATCTTTTTCAAAATCAATGGGAATTTTTAAAAGGGTATATGCTCCAGTGACCAACTCTCCTGGTTTGCCCAGAAGTGTCCCAATTCTAAAACAAAAAGTCTTCATCTTGGGATCTCCCCTCAGACCCAAACAAACAGGGACAATTGGTCACTGTAGTATAAATAATCTTTGGATGCAAATATCAGAAGAGTCAGACCACTCCTTTTCACTGAATTTAAAAGCCTTTATTGAGTGCTCTGCTATGTATTAAACACCATGCTGAACAGGAGTCGGTCAGGGGTCAGGCAAGAGACAGATGGCACAGCCAAACAGGGTAATTTGAGGAGAGTTTCATGAGGAGGTTTTGCACAGAGGTATGGGCAGAGTTAGGGAACCCAACGAGATGTCGGGCAGGATCCTGGACTAGCAACAGTGGCAAGAGGCCAGACCTGAAGAGGTAGGGGAGGGAATAATTATCAGAAGTCAAGGCAACTGTTCAGTGAGGGAGGTCTTCCTGAATTCACCACAGCCCAGGAGGGAGGGAACCTAGACCTCTCCCTCCTCCCACCCTCCAGATTTGCATCGATGCCTCCCCTGTCTAAATCCAACTAGAAGGCAGAAGAAGGAAGCCTCTGATGGAGTTTTCATCTGTCAACATCCCAGGCCATGGAGCAGAACAGAGAGGGGGATGTGCAGGGGCCCAAAGAGATGTAAACTTGGTCTCTGCATTTCGCAATTTAAAATATGGGAGAGAGGCACCTGGGTGGCTCAGTCAGGCACCGGCCTTCCACTCAGGTCATGATCTCAGGGTCCTGGGATCAAGCCCCCATGTCGGGCCCTCGGCTCCACAGGGAGTCTGCCTCTCTCTCTCTCTCTTTCTCTCAAATAGATAAATAAAATCTTTTTTAAAATTAGGTTTTAAAATATGGGAGAAATCTTCATGCATTGTTTTGTGTTGAATTTTATTTTAAATAGGCTTCACACCTAATGTGGGGCTTGAACTCAGGACCCTGAGATTAAAGATCGAAAACTCTACCAACTGAGCCAGCCAGGCACCTCTTAAAGCATTATTTTATTTAATTATTTTATTTTATTTTATTTTATTCTATTTTTAAAGTTTTATTTTTTTGAGAGAGGAGAGAGAATGAGTATGAGAGGGGGAGGGGCAGAAGGAGAGGGAGACAAGCAGACTTGTCAGTGAGGAGCTCAACACGGGACTCAATCCCAGGACCCTGAGGTCATGACCTGGGCCAGACATATGAGTTGGATGCTTAACTGACTGAGCCACCCAAGTGCCCCTTAAAGCATTATCTTAGATGCACACATACCATTTTCCTGAGATAACTTGTCCTTGCTGAAGTACATAGAAATCGAATTTAGTTCTTTATGCCTCTTGGCCTGGTCTGTCTTTAGTTAACTTAAAATGAATGAACCCTAAGAGTTAAAGAGATATTTGCCTAAATATTAAAGTATTTATCTATGCTACTTTCACGATTGGGGCTGAGTTTGAGTTGCATATCTATTCGCTCCCTTACTAACTCCAACAAAATAATGTGAGGATATCTATCGGGTGGCATGGAGTTACATTGTGGGATTTACTCTACAGTATTCCACCAATATTTTTACTCTGAAACAACCTGTTCTTAGGGAAAGTGAGAGTCTTCATGCTTTTCCAAAGTGTGTCCATTCTTGTCAAAACTGGAAACAAATGAACAGGTCACCCAGTAATGCAAGTAACTGTATTACATACACAGTGTGCAGCATTGGTTTGCTACATAGCAACTTAGTACTACAGAAGAAACTTTATAGGAAATCATTACCAACATAATCCCTTAAAGGTATTATCCCTTCTGCCATCATTAGTTCAATTTCTAGAGGTTAAATACCACTGAACGGGGATGCCTGGGTGGCTCAGTCAGTTAAGCGTCTGCTTTTGGCTCAGGTCATTGTCCCGAAGTCCTGGGATCGAGCCCCACTGTGGGCTTCCTGCTCGGTGGGGAGACTGCTTCCCCCTCTGCCCTTCCCCCCTTCATCCCCCCTGCACATCCTCCCTCTCTCTCAAATAAATAAGTAAAATATTTTTAAAAAACAATAAATGTATCATAAAGTTAGTTCTCATTCTGATAACATTCAAACTGCTGAAATTCCTTACACAATCACAGCACCATGGCAGCCAGTGTCTTTGGAAAAGACCTCAAATTTGCATGTACAAGGTGCTTATTATCCTTAAAGTGATTGTGAATGGGTTACTCTGAGACTCCATTCCTTCCTTCATAAAATGAGGGAATTAAAGTATAACTCAATGATTGTCGTAAGGATTAAGGAGTAATATAATTTCCAAAAATACCTAACAGGAAGTAGGCCCAAAACTGATGTCCACACTCACACTCTCTGCATTACCCTCCTACATATTATATCTACATTTAGATACATAGTTTTAGTAACTTTAATTTTAGTAACTTAAGAAAGGTATGCCATAGAATCTCTGACTGTTATCTGTTCATCTCTGCTCTTTGACACGGGGTAGCCATCAGCAAATATGTGGGATGAGTTGAGACAAGTATGACATTCCATCGAACAAAAGGGTTTTCGGAGAAGTATGAGTTTTCTTTGTTTTAACCCACTTGAGGTCATCCAAATCAGTAAATATGAAGTTTAGCCCAGCAACATTCATTCAGGTGGGGGGAAGGGTAGAAATCTTACATATTTATTGAGAAGAAAATTTAAGGGGTCCTCTCTGACACAAAAAATACTTCTTGACCATCTGTGAGGTAGACTGGTAATACACATCCCTTCAGAAACTCAAGCTCACCTGCTGTGGAGAACATGAATCAATACAGAACAATGAGGAAAATTGGTCAAGTCATCCAAGTCATCCCTCTGACCAAATATCTTTTTTTTTTCCCCAAAGCCTGGTGGTTTTTTTTTTCCTCCTTCTCTCTCTCCATCCATGCAATCCCCCCAGCCCCACCAAAAGAAATTAAAATTTTCATGTACCCCTATTTGATATTGTGTTCAACGTAAGCCTTGAAAAGTCATGGATTCTTTTTCTTGAATTTTTGCTGACAAACTGCTTCCAGGTTCCCTCTCCAGTGGGACGCCACCACAATAAAATGCAGTGTTTGCTGAGGATTTCAGCTGCCACCTGGGGGCTCAGGGCACTCAATGAAGGCTATTTAAGCAAGGCTAGTGGTGAAATGGTGACAAATGGTATGTTGACGTTTTTTCTGGTGTTTGTGGTTTAGGACTAGATGGTTTCAGTCTTGCTGGCTCTTGCTTCCGTGTGACCAACCTTTTCCACATTTAAAGTCTGTTACTGCCTCCCCTTTGGGGTCCTGGCAGCAAGCTTTGTGCTGTTGACAGAAGCCATTTGTGGAATAGAAGGTTCATATTTTAGACTTCTGGCAAGGACTGATTTTATAGTTAGTCCATGGCTCTGAATTTATGTTTATTTTTTTAAGGGCTTTCTTTTTCAACTAGCTAAAAGATGTTTCTTCATTAGGCTCCACCTCACATGAAATGGCCCTTGACTGCTCCTTCTTTTATCTCCAGTCACACCCGGAAAAATGAGGCTTGTGCCCATATGATTAGCCAGAGACAGGTCCACATCTGAGTCACATTTGCTTTCTAAACATCCCAGTGGCTTCACTGGTAAGATGGACTCTGTCCCAGGCTCAGCCCCTTATCTGTCACCTTTCCCATCTCTGGAGTCCCCTCCCTAGGCCGGGCAGCATCTCTCAAAGACAGGCATCTTTGCATATGCCTCTCGCACCTCAGCTTCCTCCTGTTCCCTTCCCTCTCCTCACACCACCTTCCTCCTGATCCCTTGTGGTTTCAGATACTTCCAGTTATTTCTGTTTCAAGGTCCTGAGCTGACTATTGGCTGAACTAAAAAAATGGCTGCACCCAAAGGTCTGAGAAAGGACAGTGTCCACTCTACTCCTGATGATGAGTTCTGGACTCTTGATTATAAAGGGAAAGGAAGTACATGTCACTGAGGGCTTGTCAAGAATTCCAGCAAGCCCTTGGACAGAAGACTTTGGCCGCTGGGAGAGCTATCTTCTTCCAACTGTAAAGAAATACAAGAGCTATTCACCTTCAAAGAGATGTCATGGGTTCAGGACCTTTTCTGTGCATTTCACATCTTGTCCACTCCAAAACAACCAGGTCAGGTGGCCATTTGAAGTGGAAAAAGGATTTTTCTCCAATCCAAAGCAGTCTTGGGTACAATCTAGAGGTGACTTAAACAATTTGCATAATTCCATGCTATCCCATTAATTTAGTACAAACCCGTATGTCCGCAGGCCTGGACCTGGTCTCAGTTCAATTTCTCAAGCCCAGTCCCAGCTGTGAACCTTCCCAGAGCTCTTCTTTCCTCCTAAGTCCCAATCTCCCTGTAAGTATAACATCCATTGAAAATCAACTTTATTTCATATATATTCAGTCCAGTATGATAGTCAGCCATATAAAGTCATACATGTAAAGTCACTCTGTAATTACAGAGCAATCAGAATGATTGAAGTGGGACAAAATTCTCCAAACACGTGAACCCCACCTCTGTAGCATCCTTCTTTCCACCCCTGGAATGTCCCCAAACCAGACTCTCTCTTCTGCTGGCACACAGCCTAGATCAAAGATCTGAAAGAGGCCCTGCTGCCTCTTCTTGCTCAGTCCTCATTCAAGCTTTGTGTAATCTACTTTCTCTGAAACCTCACTTTGCGTGGGTGCACTCATGCATGCTCACACACAAACACACACACCAGAACCAGCAAGTCATGCGAAGAATATAGAACCTGTGTCCATATTTCCAGACTGTTCTCAGATCTCTGTATATCCATAGTCCAGAAAGACAAGGTTACTCAGTCTGTTCACTGTTTTGGAGGAGGGAATATTTGTGGCACCAAGACGCAAATGCCATGAGTTCTGTTATATCGACATGCAGAAGACTCAGTCGTTCAGGAATTATGGATCCATCATTGAAAAAGGTGAATCATCCAATCTCCTTTTGACCATTAGGATTAAAAGGTAGAGATAGTAGCGCAGATAACCTGAAAAGTCCAAAAATCCAAAAGCTTTTCTGGCCTGAAACCATCAGTCCATTTTCTGCCAGCAAACATATTTTCCTGATGATGTTTGGATTGAGATGTTATTAGAATAAGTGTCTACAACCACGGGTAGTCTGCAAAATGATCAAGGCGAATTCTGGGGGGCGCAGTGAAACCAGCGTGAGATAAAAAGCATCTGCTGAAGGTACACTCTGGAATTGAGAATGGAGACTGAATTCTGTGTTTTTCCAAAACAGTTTTGGAAAGATAAGATAACAGAACTTACAAGCTCCTGAGCGAGGGAAGGAAATTCTTTGGGAGACAAAGCTGAATGGCTTCGGCACTGGCACCAAATGTCTTCTTGCCCAGCAAATCAGTTTTAAGTCTTTATGTTCATGAGCTACGGTGGATTGGACTATAGGGGCTAGAATTAAAGTCAGTGAAACATCCACTGTGTTCCCTATAGGCATTCTCCTCCACTAGGCAGTCAAAGAAGCCAATACGCATTCCTGGTGCATCTGTCCTCAGATGGAGGAAAGGGGTTACAAAAAAAAATTATATATAAATAAAAATATACCATATACAAAATATTTATAACATATATTTAAGAATAATATAAAAATATATAACATACAAAATATATATGTTAAAATATAAAAATATATAGCATACTGTATATTTATATTTAAATATATATTATATTTATATATATCATGTAAATATATATCACACAGACTCCCTGACCATAAGGAGCTTAACATCTGGACAGATGTGCAATTCCAATGCCTCTGTCAAAGACAAACTGCTAAGAGAGAGCAGAGGAGAGAATCACCTGAGCCAGAGGACTCAGGGAAGGGAGGCTCCACAGAGGCAGTAGGCTGTGAATCCAATGCTAAAGAACGAAAAAAAAAAAACAAAAACGAAAAAACAAAAAAAATTCAATGAAGACAGAAGGCAAGGGAAGTCAGTCTGGTCACAGGGCACTGTGAGAGCCAAGGACTGTGAAATGCACGTTCTACAGGGTAGAAGAGAAGCAGGCTCTGCGACCAGGCCCCTGACAGACCCAGGCAAGAGATGGGTGTCTCCGGAGATGGCCCTGGAGTTGAGCAGAGATTGGAATCTGACGCCAGGCCGTGCAGGACGTTTACTGCCGCTCTAAGAAGTTTCGTGGTTATCGTGAAGTCGGAGGAGCCTTCACCTGTTTTCCAGGAGGAACGTGACATGATTCTATCTGTGCTCCAGGAAGAAACCCGAGGAGCACGTTGCAGAAGGGTCGGGAATGGAGGGGAGCTAAAAACGAGGAGACCCCGTAAGGAAACGGGCCTCGGCCAAAATCGAGGCCCGCGGCTCTCCGACAGCGAGGAGGGGGGCCCGGGAAGCACCCCACGCGGCACCCCAGGCTGACCGCCCTCCCCCGTGCGCGTGCGCGCTCCGCATGGCTGCCCCTCTTCATCTGTAGCTCCGATGTGGCAAACGTACTGGGAGACTATTTCCGCAGAATGTTACCTGTGTTTATTTGCAGTGAGTGGTGAGATCACCCGAGAGGGGTATTTTCTTCATCGTGCATTTTCCAAGTTTGGGCATCGACCAAGCTTGACTTGGATCATCCTATCTTGAGGTTTCGCGTTGCGGGCTCTCTTCCCGCTACGCATTCCCTCCGGTGAGCGCAGCATTGGCGGGTGTCTCCTGTGTTCGGAACATTGCACTTCTGGTAATACAGTCTGTGATTGTGCTCATCTCCTTCAAAGATACTAAACACTTTTGGCTGAGATTAATCTTGTAGTTAACGAAAGCTCCTGGATTATCCCATGAAGTGCTGCTAAATCCTGAATCTCCCATCCTCTCTTCATTTTTAGGAGTAGTCAAGATGAAGGTCCTTCCTACGGTGGTAAGGGGTACTAATGTATTAGATTACTTAAATAGCCGGCATGCCCTTTAAAGGGGGCTGTCATGATCTAATTCACGTAAGGAGAAACCAGGGTCTGTGCCAGACCTCAGTCTAAGGCTTGTGCTTTTTGAGCAGAAAAGGACTTTTCGAACCTGGCTCCCAATATTTCCTGTCCTTCCATCATTAATCCACAAAATATTCCTTGGAGTATTACCTCCTGCAAAAATGAATATGTAAAAAAAAATTCAAGGAGTGGTAATGTGTGGAGGGAAAGGAGGGACTTGCTAATACTTATTTTGGGTGTCAAATGCAAGGGGATCCTTTTATTTTATAACCTCTTGTATGTATGGAGTACTCCATCACAAAAATTTTAAATATACAATAATTTAAAAGGGATATGTGGGGTTGGTTTAAACTATGAAGAAAATGCTCAATATTCCTTCAATTTTGAGTTTTAAAAAGGGGTAATGGAGAAAAATGAGAGAGAAGGCATTAAATAAGCAAAGTGAGAGGAAGATAAAAAAGACAAGGTGGAAAAGGTAAATGAAAGAAAGTGAGAAAAAAGATAGAAGCTGGGAAGACAGGCAGAAATGGTGGGATTGGGAGGAGAATTTGTTTGGCTGGTGGGCACAGAGGGAGGCCGGAGACTGGCAGATGAATGTGACCAATATCCACAACACCGAGAAGAGATGGGGGTTGGGAGCAATGGGAAGATGCCCTCAGATCCTCCAAAAGCTCTCAGCAGATTCACCCCACCTTTTGGCTAATGGCCTCAGCCATCTGAGGTAGTCAACCTCCCCCTGTTGTCCAGATCATGGTCCCCGGGCAGAAGGCACTGAGCCAAGGTCCTGCCCATGTGTTCCACCAGACTTTCTAGACCTTCTCTCCCAGCTCTGGTGCAGATTCTCAGTAGACATTAGGTGTCTCCCACGTGACTCAGCCTACTGTCCTTCCTACCTCCCCCAGGGCCTGAGCAGCAGCCTGCCAAACTATAATCAACAAGAGCCCTACAAGTCTCAGGAGGAATGGCGACATCTTTCCAGCAAAACCGGCCAGGTAGGTGTGCAGACTCTCCTGGACTTTCTTGGTCACAATGGGACTCCTAACTTCAGGGTAAAAGTCATGCTGCCCCTCCCCCACCCTTTGCCCCTAAACCCCAGCATGGCAAAATTCCTCTTGAGTTAAAGAGTTACATGTTTTTAAAAAGTGAAACCAGAAAGATCTTTGTGACTCAGGTAAGGTAAAAATGTGAGTTGTGTTTAAAAAAAAAAAGAACAAATGGATAAACAAGGGCACGAGACCAGTACAATGGACAGTCTAAACTGTGTGGTGGA
Source organism: Ailurus styani (assembly GCA_002007465.1). Lineage (NCBI taxonomy): Eukaryota > Metazoa > Chordata > Mammalia > Carnivora > Ailuridae > Ailurus > Ailurus styani. The sequence goes on along the minus strand of LNAC01000672.1, from coordinate 664,724 downwards.
CATCATGAAATGGATTTTCTTTCTTCAACCTCTGCCTTCAAATGTTCCCTTCCTATCTCTTCTTGACTCCTTGGGCTGAACACACAGTTTGTTTGTTTTTTTGTTTTGTTTTGTTTTTGTTTTTGTTTTTTCAATTTCTCTGCAAAACTTCTTTATTTTTTTTTTGATCAGGAATCTATTTTTTTTTATTCTTTGCCCCAGGGGTACAGGTCTGTGAATCATCAGGCTTATATCTTTCACAGCATTTACCAAAGCACAAACCCTCCCCAATGTCCATAACCCACCCACCCTATCCCTACCCTGGTGCAGCCACTCTGGAAAACAGTGTGGAGATTCCTCAAAAAGTTGAAAATAGAGCTACCCTACGACCCAGCAATCGCACTACTGGGTATTTACCCTAAAGATACAAAGGTAGGGATCCTCAGGGGCACGTGCACCCGAATGTTTATAGCAGCCATGTCCACAATAGCCGAACACACAGTTTTTTAGTCACTCAACTTCAAGAGCAGCCTCATTCAGTCATTAAGATTCTGTTTTATATATTAAAGTCGAAGCTAAGTCAAAGATTAATTTCACATCCATTCACATCCAAAGACTTTTCCCCTCCATCCATCCCGGGCTGGACTTACGGCCCTAGGCTCCATCTTGGAGGGAAGAGTGTAGTTCTCCTTTTGCACGGTTCTCCTCGTCTCTCCCTCTCCCTGCTCCTCCTAACCCCTCTGGAGTTGGAGGGGTGGGGGGCGAGAAGAATAGAGCAAAAGCACTTTCACTTGGCTCTTGCAGCCTCCTCCTATCTTGGTAGTTGTGCTCGTGCACCTGGAGGGCCCACCTGGGTGAATTCTTCTGGAGACCCAGGAGTCTCACCGTGGCACTGTTATCTGACCCTGGAGATGCACCCAGGGTAATTTCTTCTCATGGTCTCACTCCCAGGCTCCCATCCAGCTATGCCCATCACAGCCTGAGGGTGGGGGATAGGAAGGCCCCCTTGGGTAGGGCACCAGCTAGATGGCGAAACTCAGTTTCTACTAGTGACAACTTTGAAGCTTCTCATTTGGCTGTGAGGGACCAGTAAGAGAAGCACCCCAAAGCACACACTCTTTCTAGATCTTTCTAGACATGGATTCTTTTGGTAGTCTTATGTCAAAAGACTTACAGACCCCTTCTTAGAATAATGTTTTAAAATTTATAAAATAAAATATGCAGTATTACAAAGGAAGCTTTTTAGATGCAGCTGGCAAAAAACATTTTTAAACATTTGTTCTTTAGTATGTATGCTGCTTTATTAACACATTATGTAACAAGTCCTAGCAGTGATTTGTAAGTAGTGATGCATATAAATGATATTTTGAGGTTATCTGCAACAACTGTATGTAAAATGAAAACATCTATGGTTTCTACCGGTGACAAAGTTACATTTGCTGCCAACACTACTGTGGTCTGTTGCCTACATACATAATGGAAGGAAATGCTATATTTCAGCAGGAAGATAGTAAAAATAAGGACTGGCCATTTTTCTCCATGCATATTCATAAAGGCCCTGAATCCTATCCACAAATCCCCAAGGATTCCAGATCAAGAAATCTTGCCCTAGTTGAGGACTCCTGCTCCAGAGAGACCTCCTCCCACAGCCTTCCTGCCTCTGCTTATATAGGTCAGAGAGGGTAAAGGGAGGTGGCTGCAGGGCCGGTTTGGTGGCCTTTCAGTGAGGCTTGAAGCTCCCTTAAGATTGGAGAAAATGAAATCCAAAAGACTGGATTATCTGGGACACATAATTCCAAATCGACATGAACAAGTCCACTGCATGACCTGTTGCTGCAGATGTAGTTTATGTTCTACATTCATGCAGATATTATGGAATTGGTACCTGAGGAGCTGTTAAGAGTAAATACCTCTAGGGAGAGGACCTGGAGGTTGGGATAAAGGGAAGGGCATTACTTTTCATATTAAGCCATTTAGTACTGTCTGAAAAAAGTTTAAGATATTTTGTTTCTATGATGAAAAATTAAATCAAATTTTAGAAGTTTTTCTAAAGGAAACTATTTGTGATTCAACTGATCTAAGACTGGTAAGGATTTTCTAAGCATAAAAGTAATAGGAAGAAGATAGGGAAGATTCACAGATTTGACTACACACAAAGATAAGGCAGGGACACCTGCGTGGCTCAGTTGGTTGAGCAGCTGCCTTTGGCTCAGGTCATGATCCCAGGGTCCTGGGATGGAGTCCCTCATTGGGCTCCTTGCTCAGCTGAGAGCCTGCTTCCTCCTCTCTCTCTGCCTCTGCCTGCTGCTCTGCCTGCTTGTTCTCTCCCTCTCTCTGACAAATAAATAAATAAAATATTAAAAAAAAGATAAAGCAAAATATAATGATATCACAAGCTAAAAGGAATAAACAGAAACTTGAAAAAATACTTGCAACAAAAATTACAGAAAAGGAGCTAATAGTTTTATATTATGAAACAATCTTAGAAATCTATGGGAAAAACAGTCACCTACTATAAACAGCTGTTCTGGACCTTCCAGTACTTTTCTTCTTTCTGCCCTGATTCCACCATATCCACCTACAGAGAATCCTAAATATATAGATGAAACCCTAAGATTCTGTGGTGGCTGAAGCCACTTCCACTTCTCTTTTATTCCCAGTTCAGTCCAAGATTTGGTTACTAACCACTGGTGCTTCAAACTAGATAAGGCTTGGAAGACCCTGGACCAAATTGGACCTGAACTTCTACACGGGAAGGAAAATAAATTAATCTCATAATCTCCCATCTAGAATACACCCAGAGATAGGTGATACCCTTCCAAAAGTATGCAAGAAAATATCTTGAGAAATAAAATGCTATGTTTATTAACATCTGGCCTTCTGGAATGGTATCATGCTACATGCTCAACAAAATAGTCTTTGGAGACCAAATAAATGGATTCAAGTCCTGGCTCTTCTGCCTTTTATGATCTATAAAACTTGGGCAAGTCACTTGTTTAAATCTTGGTTTTCCCATCTGTGAGATGGAAATAATGCCTACCTCATAGGATTGTGGTAAGGTTGAGAGATAATACGTGAGATCCTTAGCTCATAGCATATACACAAAAAGCCTCCAGAAGGTTCAAAGAGATAAGTGTTTAAATAAAACATGAAAATTTTTTTAAATACAGGCTAATGTCTTTATGTAGGAGAGAATTTCTTAAGTAAGGTCCAAGAAAAGACAAATGATAAAAGAAAATATATATGTTAGACTACACAGAGGTTTAATACTTCAATGCAAAAAAGAGGTATCTTTTAAAAGGTTTAAAAACCTTGAAGAAGGCATCTGTAATATATAAAATAAGCTCAGAATTAGTATGGAACATACTAAAATTCTTCTAAACAAGCATTTTAATGAAAATAGAAAAAATGAGCAAAGGGCATGAACAATAACCCACAGAAGGAACCACCATAGCCAACAAATAGAGGAAAAGATGTGCAACTACACCAAAAACATGATAATGCAAGCAAACCCGGAGTGAGATATTTCAGTCCCATAAAATTAGACAAATTTTTAGATTCTGATAAATCTAAATCTCTGGGCACTGGAGAGGATTGTGGGGAATCAGGGATTTTCATGCACTGCTAGTGGAAATGTAAACTGATTCAATCACTTTGGAGAACAATTTGGCATTATCCAGTAAAGTTAAAAATAATCACAGCCTCTGATCCAACATTTCTACTTCTGAAGAAACCCCTGTACATGTTATCCATGTACACAGAAAGACATATAAAGATGTTTACTGTAGTCCTGTTTTATAATAGAGATATACTGGAACCAACTCAAATGTCCAGCTGTAGAAAAAGGATGCATAAATTGCGGTACATGCAATCAATGGAATGCTATATGCAAGTTAAAATAAATTAACCAGATTTATGTGTAGCATAAGGAATCACAAAAAATATAACTTTGAGTACAAAAATGCTACATATACTATGATACCATTCATGTAAATATTATTAAATAACCCAAAGCAATACTGAATATTGTCTGGAGATGCATATCTCTGTTGTAAAAGTATAAAAATATGAACTTGGGGCACCTGGGTGGCTCAGTTGGTTAAGCATCTGACTCTCGATTTCAGCTCAGGTCATGATCTCAGGGTTGTGAGATCCAGCTCCATGTTGGGCCCACACTCAGCAGAATCTGCTTGAGATCTTTCGTTCTCTCTCCCTCTGCCCCTCCCCCAGCTCACATGCGCGCTGTCTCTCTCTCTCTCCTCTCTCTCTCTAAAATAAATAAAATCTTTAAAAAATACATGGACTGGACATTGGGGAGGGTTTGTGCTTTGGTGAGTGCTGTGAAAGATGTAAGCCTGATGATTCACAGACCTGTACCCCTTGGGCAAAGAATAAAAATAAAATTAAATATAAAGAGAAAAAAAATACATGGACTGGATGCATAACAAATTTCTGATGGAAAGGAAATTAGGCAGGAAACATAGAAAAATTATTACTGTACTTTCCTGTACTTTTTTAAAAATTGAGGTATAATTGATATATAACATTACAGCAGTTTCAGATATACAACATAGTAATTTGATATTTGTGTATATTGTAAAATGATCACCACAACAAATCTAGTTAGTATCCATCACCACATATAGTTTAAAAATTTTTCTTGTGATGAGAAATTTTGAAATCGACTTTCTTAGCAACATTCAAATATGCAAGACAGTATTATTAACTACAGTCACTGTGCCGTATATCACATTCACATGACTTATTTATTTTATAACTGAAAGTTTGTACCTTTTGGTCCTCTTGACTCATATTTCTCATGCCCATCCCTCGCCTCCAGCAACCACCAACCTCTTTTCTCTATCTCTACGCTCCAGGTTTTGTTTTGCTGTATTTTCCTACATTTTTAAGACACTTTTCCCAAAAAAGAAAAGTAGTAAATGGGAAGTACTAAGAGTGCATGACCAATCCTTATTAAATTGTAGCTCTTTTAGAAATTTTCTGTCAAGTACAGGTAACTAAAATGTACTTCAGTCCTGTGTCCCAACTATAGGAAGCTGGTAGCTTTCCCCTACCCAGCACAGCAGCTAATGGTAGGCTCCGTGTTTTGTAAAAAAATGAAATTAGTGTTGAACCTCATGTTAATCCAATGGCTCTCAACCAAGGACAGTTTTGACCCCCAGGGGACACTGGCGATGTCTGGAGACATTTTGGTTGTCATAACTGAAATGGGGGGGGGCGTTGCAACTGGAATGTAGAAGATTGAGGCCAGGGATGCTGCTGAACATCCTTCAGTGCCTAGGAGAGGCCCCTATGGCCAAGAATTACCTGGTACAAAGTGTCAATAGTGCTGAGATTGAGAAACCCTGTGTAAGCCTGTAGAAAGTAAAATAAATATCCATCGAACTGAATATGTTAAATTTGACTACTTTTCTGATGAGGTTTTTTTTTCCCTAAATCATCAGACCTGTGAAACCACTCCTTCTTTCTAATATTGGATACTAGGACTAGATCAGAGAGCATGGGCACCAGCGCTGCTCCTCCCAAGACCACAACCCTTTAGTTTTTTTTTCTCTGTCTCCACAGTAGGCAAGATGCCATCTGCCAGAGAGAGTGTACTCTCTATAATCATTTTAATTGGGCAAAACATTATGGAATTTTTTTCCAGCTCTAAAAATTTATCAGTCTTGCATCTTAATGCAGCCCAACACTGGCTGCTTCCAAGCTAAAACAACATAGGCATTTCTTTTCAACTTCCCAGGAATAGTTTAGCTGGTCAGCGGACCAGACCTCAAATCCACAACACTAAACCAACTACTTTCTATTAAATTTCAGCTGGCCAAATCACACACACACAGTATATCGTTCATGATTAGATTCAGCTTCATAGCTCAAAATCCCAAAACACAGTGACTTAAATAAGATAGAACTTTATTCTATGGTGAGTGCTGTGAAAGGTGTAAGCCTGATGATTCACAGACCTATACCCCTGGAGCAAATAATAATAATAATAAAATAAATTTTAAAAAAGATAGAACTTTATTTATTTTGCATTTAAAAGATCTAGAGGCAAGGCAATTCAGAGCTAACTTGCTAGTTCCATGGCACCATCATGCTTCTTTGAGCGCTCTGTGGCCCTCCTTCTCATAGTCCAAGATGATTGCTGAAGACCCAAGGAGAAATCCATATCTGAATCAGCACAGTGGAGAAGGGGCATGGGCATGGGCATGGCCCTTCCCTTGTAAGGAGATAGCCAGAGGATTCCTTGTAGCTCAACTATTTATCTCATTGGTCAGAACTTAAATACTTGGCAATACCTAAATGGTAAGGGTGGCAGGGATACAAAGATTTCTAGCTGGGCAAGAATATGCCAAGTTATAAATCAGAATTCTTTTATTAAAGAAGAGTGGACTGTGGAAGGTAGCTAGCAATTTGACTTCCCAAATAATCATGCCTACTCCTTTCCCCCTACATAGACACATGCATTTCTGCCTGCAAAAGAGATGATTCCAAAGTCTCATCCAGTTATTGCATTTCACTCAAAACCCAGAATCTCTGGGTAATGTCATTTCCATCACAACCAGATGTGGCTTCTCATGGTCTGGTAATTCACAAACCAGAAAATAAGTGATCTGCATTTACATGCAATATGATTGCTGAAGTAGGAACAGAATAACCACAATAAAACTCCCATCAGAAAAGGTAGGAAAAGGAAATACTATGGGTATGGATCTATAGCAATTATTGAATCCTGCTGGATAGGAATGGCAAGCACTCCCTTCCTGACAGTGGAGTCCATGTCTTGATTGGTCCCTTAGGTAGCTGCTGCCTTGGAGGAACTCCCTGTCCATTGTCCACCATGATCTCTGGCTTTGTCCTTTGGGAGATTCTTCCCTGTCCATTTTCCTCCTTGGCTATATTTGAGCCATGGACATTGGGAGATATGACCTTCTTTGGAACTGCATGGTTTCCACAGCCATTTCTCTCTTGTGCAGGTGCAGGGACCCAGGGATTCTTTTAGGAATTGAATAATTAGAAGTTTTCACAAGCCAAGTGAGAGATTTCTGTCCAAATGTGGTAAGCTTCCAACCTATTTGCTTCCAGTCAGTTCCAAGTGTGAGTTACCACAGCCTAAAACTGTGTCTGGAAACTCTGTGCCTGAAAACTCTGATCTTTTATTTATAGGCCTTTATGCTCTGCCAATCCCTTCCTTCTCAAATGGAAGTTGACTCTTCTTGAGACCTTTTGAAGCAAAGAATGAAAAAGTTGGGTTGGTTGGCAATACCCTACATCTGTCTTTATGGCCAGACTTGGCACTGAATACATAGGAAAGATGCTTGAAAAGGGCTTGGGACCACATTCTTATCTCTTACCAAGGCTGGATGAGCTTGCAGTTGCTTCTTACTACTGCTCCAGTCTGGGCAAAAAAGTAATTGGAGTTTTCACCCCAGCAAGACTCCCTGTCATAGGACACATAATAGATTTAGATCACAGGCAGAGACAATACCATAGCAAAGCTGTGTTCCCCTCCATTTCTGCTGCCAAAAAGGATAGCTCCAGTCCACGTTCCTATCTTGTAGTAGTTGGCTAAAAGCCACAAGCAGCAAACAATACAAACCAAAGTTTTATATTTTGTACCTTTCCCCCTAGCTACACCTTCAGTTTTCATGCTTTCTTTACATAATTCAGCGGGTGACAGTTGGATCATTTGATCTGCTACAGCATACAAGAGTCACTAACTTTCCAGCCAACAATATCTGTTTCATCACTGCTCAATACCTGAACTTTAAGCCAACGACGCTGTTGGATTTTATTGCTTGTAGCCCCCAATTCCCTGGTGCCACATCTCATATTGATAAGGATGAGGTTTAGCTGTATCAAATATTAAGATGCAAAATAAGTGGTTTAAATATAGAACAAGATGCTACACTCAAATATGGCCTCATATGTAGAATATCATAAGAAATACATATTTGCTTATTAGTTATAACAGTTCCTAGAAATAGCATAAACCTGAGAGTTAGAGAACTTAGATAAAACTTAGATAATTGGTAGGGATAGGGTGGATGGGTTATGGACATTGGGGAGGGTTTGTGCTTTGGTGAATGCTGTGAAAGATGTAAGCCTGATGATTCACAGACCTGTACCCCTTGGGCAAAGAATAAAAATAAAATTAAAAAAAAACTTAGATAAAACTCCTTTTCCTATATATAATTTGAAAGCCTTTTCTCAAGTGGGAACAGAATTTGAGATGAGGTTCCTCATAAGGAGAACTCCAAAGATTTCATGATTATGTAGACTAATTCCTGCCTCAGAACAGCAGAGATTGGCCATGGAGGGGTGGGAGACATCATCATTGATGCCCAAGACAAAGGTCAGATGGGAACTAAAAGGGGGACATTGGGGAAGGGAAGGAGAGAGGTGACTGAGGCCCATCAGTTCAGAATCTGACTATAAATTGCCAAATTGTGAGAGAAAAAGAGAGGGATGTTGAAATTAATCAGTCTTTCGGAGTCCTGCTGCCGCTAGTTATTATAATAGCCAACGTTTTTGACACTGTGTAGTAAATGACAATGTATTAAGTTCTTTATATGCCTTACATAATCTTCAAAAAGTTATGAGACTCCTATGATGACCACTTTACAGATAAGGAAAGTGAGACTTAGATTAAATAATTTACTGAAGGGCATAGTAAAGGGCAGAGTCAAGACTTGAACTCAGGCCTCTCAGAGACCAAAGGTAATCTTTCACCACTATGGTATATTGTTCATGACAGATTTTTAGGTTTAGGGTTTTTTCCTCAAGGGAATGACTCTTACCCATGTTAACTTTTCAGTACTAGACAGTCCTTCATCACCTATGTAATCAGTCTGGTTTCATCAGGAGGAAAGTCACTCCAGCTCTAGATTATTATTTTAAAACCAGGTATTATGGGCTTAATGAGCAGAAGGGGAGAGGGAAATGTTAAGAAAATAAATAAATAGGCCAAGTATGATTTGAACACCTTTCATCCTACTCTCAGAAACCCCCTTTCTTCCTTTGCTCCTTCCTCATCAAATATTGAGTGTCCCCTCTGTGCCAGTTAATGCACTTATGACTGGAAATGTCACCAGGCTTAAAGCCCTGCTCTACACCCAGAACAGGACGTTAAGTGCTGGGAGAGATGAGGTCAGGTGCTGCATAAGCACGTAAAAGGCATTCATGCCCAGTCTTGGAGAGCAGTGGGAGGAGAAGAACCTTCCTTTAGGAGAAGTTGCCCAAGCAGAGACCTAGAAGGATCAACAGACATTAGCCAAGTGCTGGCAGAAAGGAAGGCCACCTCGGCCAAGGAGACAACACGTTGTAAAGCCCAGAAGCAAGAGAAAACTTATACTCAGGGCACTGGTGTATATAACTCAAATCTGGAGGCCACGAGCAGGGATGGGAGAAGAGTCAGCCTGAGGCTGGATTCCAGTCCTGAATGTCTTGGTGTGCTGCACTAACCAGTTTGGATTGTATCCTGAGGATGATGGAATGTTGACATTGGAATGTCCAATTTGTGCTTTAGAGAGTTCACTGTAGTTTCAGGGTAGAGAGGACAGTTTGAAACATGATGTTAAGTGGAGAAATCAGTGAGTAATCTATCAAGCTGATGTGGTGTTGAGATGGTGACGGCCACGTCTCAGGTCTAACAACAGGAACGGGAAGCACCAGACAGACGGAAGTGCTGCTGTAGAGGAGAGGACTTTGGACTGGATGACTGCTTACAGACGGCAGGTGAGCCACAAGAAGTCCAGCTCCACACCTGGTTCTGCTTGGAAAATTAGGGGTGGGTGAGTGGGAACAGGGACAGGAAGAAGAGGAACAAGTCTAGCAACAGGTTAATATCAAATAAAAGTCAGAGGAGCCTTGAGTTCACCAGAGAGATCTAGCCTGAAAAAGAAGGTGTACGGTTGTGTGCATACCAGTAATTAAAGCCAGGGAAAGGATGAGTTTATGTAGAGAGTAAGGTCGACCTTCTTCCCTACACAGATGTCACAGGACTTTCTCACCTTGTGCTGCACTCACACTAGCCAGGTCTTCCCACTGCGGTGGCCCCCCACCCAGTCTACTCTTTGGGGTCTTACCCCATTCTAGAATAGTTGCCCTGATCCGTGCCCAAAATTAGATTCTTTGTGTCAGCATCTCTCTCCTAGCTACTCTAATAAGTGATTTAATGGTAAAAACTCATAGACATTAATGAATTATTACCTGAAATATTTCTGAATTTGAATTAGAGATCAATAGGATTTGGATCAACAGAAATCTCAGAAGTTTTTCTTTTTCTCTTTCTTTCTTTCTTTCTTTCTTTCTTTCTTTCTTTCTTTCTTTCTTTCTTTCTTTCTTTCTTTCTTTCTTTCTGAATTGGTGGTTATTACTGAGGTGAACTGCCCCTTAGAACCCCACCACTGCCATTGTAACTCCCATTTCTTCAACCATGGATTTGCCAAAAATTGAGTATTTGGGTTTTTTTGCTTTGAAAGCATGGGTATAAATTGTCTTTCCAAATCCTGATCCTTTTTGTCAAAATGAACCTGTATAAGCACTTAGTGCATTTATTTGCAAAATGGTGATTTAGGTTGTGAGTATTTTACTGCTTGACATTACCAAAACACAATCAGAACATGCAGCTATTTCCCACCAATGCAAGGTCCCTAAGTTAGAGACACAGTAGGGGGTCGCAGAGGAGAAACCACAGTGTTTTGGAAGCCAAATGCCATATCCTAGAGAAGCTCTGGCACAGCAACCATTAGGGGCTCCTACCCCATATTCTCATCTCATTTGTCATACTCCATTGTAATTCTTTTGTTTACAAGTCTTCTTAAATGTTATGTTTCAAGAAGAGAAAAATCATATCCTGTCCTTCTTTTCACTCCCTGTCCCTGTGCTTTGACACAATGCTGTTTATAGTAGGTGCCTAATAAGTATCTGTTGAGGGGCACCTGGGTGGCTGTCATTTGGGCGTCTGACTCGATTTCCACTCAGGTTCTGATCTCAGAGACGTGAGATCAACTCCTGCATTGGGCTCCAGGCTCAGTGGGAAGTCTACTTGAGATTCTCTCTCTCCCTCTCCTTCTGCCCCTCCCTGCCCTACTCTCTCTCTCTCTCTCTCTCTCTCTCTCTCTCTCTCTCTCAAATAAATATATCTTTAAAAAAAAGTATCTGTTGAGCAAATGAATGAATGAATCTGCAGAAAAATAAGCCATTCAGAGGATATTGAGTAACTTCTTGATACACCAGATCACATGGACAGATTTTCCAGAAGATAGAAAATTTCTACCATTCCACCTTCTAATGGGAAAAATGTATGAAGAATGTGTACTAATAACACAGGTTATATGGCAAATATCAAATGACTTCTGGTGAGAAAGAGAGGATTGAGTGAATAAAAATGGAAGTTGATCACAGTAGTTGAAATAGAGATGGTAACTAGTCATAGTGATGACCATTTCACAAGATATACAAACATCAAATCATGCTATTCACATAATTTTATGCCAGATACCAGAAACGGGTATAACATTGTAAGTCAAGTAGACCTCAATCATTTTTTAAGAAGAATTTCGAAGCAAAACTGAGGTATGATGCCATTGAGAGATGTGAGGGAAGAAAGTCAAGAGGATGAATGAGAACAGGAGGGGGAGCCAGGAAAGGGAAAAGTACGTGGTTGAATGGGAGAGATTGATGGCGAAGATGTGAACTTGGTAAACTGTGAACTGATGACAGAATTGAGAAAGACAAAAAGGAAAATATGCCAAAAGCCCTATAATGAACCATCCCTAAAGGCCTCTACAATCTTACTCCCTCTGCTCTTTAAAGCTTTCTACAGTTCTTGTCTTCCTAGAAGTCTTTAACAGGAAAGGAGAAAACATATCCAACTTCTCTAATAGAATTTTAAGACTAGAAGAGATTTTAGCAATCATTGAGCACCTTCAGTTTGCAGATGAGGAAACTGAGGACCTGGGGGATGGAAGTTACTTCCCCCAGGGTTGGGCCACTTTGGAGCCTGAGCCAAAAGCACCATCTGTATATTTCCAGATCAGTGCTCATTCCAATAGATACTCATTTCCTATTTGTATTTCTCCCAACAGAGGACATCTCTGTCATCTGAATAAACTGAAAGAATGAAAGTTTCTTTTTTAAAATGAGTCAATAGGGCGGCTGGGTGACTCAGTGGGTTAAAGCCTCTGCTTTCGGCTCAGGTCATGATCTCAGGGTCCTGGGATCGAGCCCCGCATCGGGCTCCCTGCTCGGCGGGGAACCTGCTTCCCCTCTCTCTCTCTCTGCCTGCCTCTCTGCCTCCTTGTGATCTCTCTCCCTATGTGAAATAAATAAATAAAATCTTTAAAAAAAATAAAAATAAAAAAATAAAATAAAATAAGTCAATAAACATTTCTACCTGAATAAATAAACAAGAGGTCTAGGAGGGAGAGGCTGTGCTTCGATGGCTATTGTACCTCTAAGACCTAGCCCAGAACCTGGGAGAGTGATTTTCTATAATGTTTGAATGAGTGGCTGGATGCATGGACAGATGGACAGACGAATGGATGGATGGATGGATGGATGGATGGATGGATGGATGGATGGATGAATGGATGGATGGATGGATGATGGATGGATGAATGCGTTCTACCAGGACTGGCACTGCTACACAGATATTTATTGGATAGACTTATGTTTTCTGATCTTACGAGCTATCTGAATCCAATTTGCAATTGTATATAGACAATGACCCCAGGTTTTAAAGAACGGTCAATAAATATTGATAAACTGAATGAATGGGATGCTCTCAGGTAAGTTACAACCTCATCAAATACCTAAGATGTAGACACAAGTAGAAGTCATAAGCAATACACAGCTACAGCATGCCGGATAACTCTACAAGCAGGTACGAACTATAAGTAGAGTGATTCTATGATTTATTTTCTAAACTGGGACCCTTCTGAGAGTGAAGGATGGCTACCACTTCGTTTTCTTAAAATGAATAAGTATGATACACTAGATGGCTGTGGAAAATGCATGTAAGTGATTGAGGCTAGAGAAGGAATGAAACGAAGATTTTGTATGTATCATACGTCTGTAGAGATGAGTTTGCTATCTCACCAGAAAAAAATCAAAACTGTCTTTCTAGCATTTTAAATTACTAAAGCAAAATAAGAAAAAATTCCCTTTTTAATGGTCTAATGAGGATAATCCAGAAATCTCTTTTTAGTGACAGTAGTGTTGCTAACAAGGGTAGGTCTCCACCATCTCTATGTAAAGTGTAGTCTGTGGGCTAACAGCACAGGCATCCCGTGAGAATGTGCTAGAAATGCAGACCCTCCGGCCCCACCCCAGCCCTGCAGTCCAGCTCTGCCCATTCCTGAGGTCCCTGGGTGATCTGTAGGCACATTAAAGTTTGAGAAGCGTTGGTCTATAGCACATTAATCTGTCCAAAAGAATAACACTTACTTAAACATTTCAATACACTCCTGCTCCCCTTTACAAAATGTGTTCAAAGCGTACTTCCTTTAGCTTTCCAGCCATTTCAGCGTCTGGAATTTTAATGATGATCATGAGGAGAAGGACTGTTGTGTGCAAAAAGAACAGGAGACCTGTGGATGAAGCACCCTCTATCCCCACAAAGGCTCTTCTCCGCTCAGGGCTGAGGAGGGAAGACATTCACATTCACAAGATAAGCTGCTCTGTTTTGGGACAGACCAGCTTTAATGCCACCCAGCTAATTTTGGTTTTAAAACTCCTCTCAGGAAGAGGGGGGGAAATGATAGAAGAGGAAAGCATTCTTGGAAATGCAAACTAATCCAAGAAATCCTCACTTTCATTCATCATAAATGCTTCAGAGAGTCTCTATCTTTTCATGAGTTGAAGGAAGAGTCACATGCGAGGGAGGTGGCTTACTCATCTTTCCTGCCACTGCTCTGTTGGCTCGGGGCCCAGCGTGACTTTGGTAATACTGGGCAAAGCCACAGCTGCGTGCCGGCTTGCGCGCCATTCTCTATTTTTGCAGCCATTAAATCGCTCCTCCGATCTCCAGCATGTGTTGCTGTACATGTGACCCGATGAATCCTCTGTAGAATGAAGCACCAATAACGGGCAGGGCATTTAGCTCAGGGACACCAGGTCTTCCTAGCAGCCTCTTGGCTGTGTTCATATTTGCAGTGCATCCTGGGCGGGGTGCTTCTGAGAATTCCACTAATGCCCTATTACTATCCCTGAGGCTGGGAACGGTGGGGTGAGAGCTCTGTTTCCTTCCTGCCCAAGATGAATGCTGAGAAGGGCGATGGAGGGGGTTGGGAGTACCTCCAAATAAAGGTCTTTTATGCCTTTAAAGTTCTAAGTCACTCAGTCATATTCTCTCTTGCCTGCTGGCAGGACAACTTAAAAAAATGTATATTTCTGAACTTGCAGGTAAGCAGGCTTTCATCCTAGCTTCGGTGAAGAAGAATTAGAACAGGGAAGATGTCAGTGTACGGTGTGGGCTGAAATCAGGATGAAATTGACTAAGCACCTTCATGGTGCTCTGCTAACATAAGCCATCACCTGCCCAAGTGGAATTTTATGTTTCAAAAATCATAGATGAATCTTAAACAGTCGAGGCTGCCATCCCGAAAGTTCGGATAGACAGGATATGTCATAGTGGAAATCATGGACTCTTAGCCCTCAAAGAAGATCCTTAGAACTCTGCTCTTCCTTTTGAGGGGAATTGTCTATAAAATGAGGACTGTACCTGCCTGCCTCATCATCTCGCAGTAAGGACCAAATCAGACAGAACGGGAGACTACATTTGAAATTCCACAAATCAAAATAATACATATTTTTAGTGATCTTCATCATTATTTTAATGTTTTTTTTAAAGATTTTTTTTTATTTATTTGACAGACGGAGAGAGATCACAAGTAGGCAGAGAGGCAGGCAGAGAGAGAGGAGGAAGAAGGTTCCCAGCTGAGCAGAGAGCCTGAAGTGGGACTCAATCCCAGGACCCTGAGATCATGACCTGAGCCGAAGGCAGAGGCTTTAACCCACTGAGCCACCCAGGCACCCTATTTTAATGGGTTTTTTTTTTGAAGATTTATTTATTTGAGAAAGAGAGAGAGCGTGCACGCAAATGTGGGGGAGGGGCAGAGGCAGAGGGGGAGAGATATTTAAGCCAACTTGTTGCTGAGCTAGAGCCCCACACAGGGCTCAGTCTCATGACCTGGAGATCATGACCTGAGCCAAAACCAAGAGTCAGATGCTTAACTGACTGTGCTACCCAGGAGCCCCTTCATTATTATTTTAACCTGAGAAAACAGGCTGCATGTGACTAGGCCTTGAGTTCCCTCCCCCCCCCAAGAAGTGTTTGCCCACATGTGAGCTCAACTGGACTAGATCATTTTCACAAAAGGACCTGTCCATTTCCTCCATCTGCCAGTGGTCAAGGCACATGTGCCTGCCCTAGATCATACAGAATACTTGTTCTCTGGGCTGTCACTGGAGAATACAACTCCAGTGAACTCCCTACTGTCCAGTCTGTTGACAAATACTGATTTTTGAAAAAATAGTGTTGGTGGGAATACCTTGAAGGGCATGCAAATTATTCATTCTGCTGGCTACCCTAAAATTTACGATGGGACCAAGCCTGATTGTCTCAGTACTGTGTGATCACATCACAGGTATATGCCTCCTTGTAGAATGGACTTGAACGAGCTGTGCATACATACAGGGGTGCTATCAGATCCGACCCAAGAAATGTATCACTGTATTTAACACAGAGTTTTTATTGATAGCCCAGTCTGCCAGATTGCCAGATTTGCAGCTTGAGGAGAACTATGGCTTTTACTAAACATCCTTTTATCTTATGAGAAGCAGCACTAATTTTGTAACTGAGAGTGCTTTCTTCTTTGCTCTGGCCACTAGGAAACTTTGGGCAAAATTTGTTTAGCAAGTGGAATACATTGCTCTGTAATAATTTTATCCTGGCCTTGATTTCCTTACCCCCTTTTCCCTTTGACAATTTCTTTAATCTCTTTGTATTGCCTATGTTTTGTAAACACCTCCTTTCTTTTTTAAAGATTTATTTATTTATTTGAGAGAAAGAGTGTATGTGTGAGTGTGCAGGGGACAGGCAGGGGGAGAGGGGGAGGAAGAGAATCTCAAGCAGGCTCCCTGTTAAGTGTGAAACCCACCTTGGGGCTCGACCTCATGATCCTGAGATCATGACCTGACCCGAAACCAAGAGTCGGACGCTCAACCGACTGAGCCACCCAGGCTCCCCTAAACCAACTCACTTTCATAATTCTATTGTGGTAACTTTGTAAATTTCATTTGGATTGAACTGAGTCCTTGGCATCATTTGCCAATGAAGCCTCAGCTAAAATCTTTATGTGGGTACTTGCAGCAGCTGGGCATTGTGGTGATGCTCAGCTATGATTTTTAAGAGGCATATATAGGCATATATAGGTCATGAATGTAAATAGATCACATTTCCAAGACCATAAAGTTGACAGATGTTTATATCAGAAGATGTATTTAGCTCCATAAGACCTCTTGAACTTATAATCAGATAGTCAAAGTTAAATAAGGCACATGGCCTTTGACATTTAGCTCTCGGCCTCATCAACATGCAAAATAGTAAAGTCTCTGTTGGCCTGTATCATTTGATTTTGTGACAATTTGGACAAAAACTGGTTAAAGTTTACTCTTTGTTCTCTGGATACATTAAACAAATTAAGAGTATAATCTGTAAGAAGGAATATTTGAATATTAAAGATTCTGAACTACTTTAAATATTCCCAACTACTTTTATTCCTATGTGCATATGAAAATGCCACTAGATTACCTTCATAACCCAGCATTGGTCTGGCTAGTACTTTGATATGTTGATTACAAACCTAAATTAATTTACTAAATTAATAATTGATTACTCTAATTAGAAAATCTAACATTGATGGTGAAATACGTACTCTTGAAAAATATCCAGAACATTTCTAATATGTATGGTCTTGACAATCATGCCAACTCTTGCAATTGTTCTAAAATTTAAGTAAGTAATACATGGTAGGTGTCTTTTCTGCAACATTTGGAAGATACTACTTTTTTGTTGAAATCCACTCCCCCCTCGAATTCCATAATATTGCATCTTCTTTCTTCTCTTCTTCCCTTTCTGATTAAGTCTTTGTCTTATCAAGTGTCTTCTCTTCCTCCTCACACCCTTGGACTGGAAGCATTTTCCAAGTTCAGCACTCAGTCTGACCGCTTCCCTCTTCATGCTTGCTAGGCTAACTAATCCTCCTTAAAGCATCAACTATCACTCCTAACAGCTGACTCTTGGTTTGAATATTCACTTGAGTTCCAACTTCTCAGCTCAGATTATTTACTGGATACTTCCACTGACACTTAAAATTCATTGGTCAGCTATTAATAATTACTGTCAACTTTGTTAGTGCTATCATAACACTTAACAATAACCAAAAAATCTTTTGTATTGATTGTATATATTAAATGGTACAATAGTTCCCTTAAAAACAAATTTCATTCCATCCTCTGAACCGTCCTATGGGTGGGTTTTATGACCTTCACTTTAGCTATCAGGAGACTGGGAATTAGAGAGGTACAGAAAATTGCCCTGATCTTTCATCAAGTTTTTCTCAACATTACAAAAATAAAATCTGAACTCCAGTCTGTCACATTAAGCTGCCTCCCAAATTTATATCTAAAATTAAATTCTCCTTTTTTTTTCCAAAATAAACTTTTGTGATGTCCCTATTTTTGTCTACACTACCGTAATTCTCCTACTAAATATAGAAGCTTAAAACCTTGGATACTTATTCAGTCTTCCCCTCCTTATCACTCTTCATATCAGATCCATCACCAAGGCCTGTCCTGTTGCTTCTTTCTAACTCTTCTTTCTTCCATTCTTCCTTTCTCTACTTCACAGACTTATTCATTGTCTCTAATAAATTGCTCTTATGAATGCCTTCCTTCCCTGAACCTTCCAGAGGGCAGCCTTTGCTTTGTTGTTACCTGGTCGAAAGAAGCCTTCAAATGACCACGTTGTCTTAAGGTCCTTAGCCCAACAGTGTAGGAATTCCACAATTCAACCAGTTTTTACACTTCTATCAGCCTTCATTCTACTTTCATTTCAATCTTCTGCTCTCTTCATTCTCCCTGAAGTAGGCATTTTATTTTCCTTCCAAACTTTTGCTCACACAGTCTTTCCTCTGTGGTTTTTACCTTCCTCAAAAATTTGCCTACTGTATTTATTATTACTTATTCAGCACATTATATGTTGCCTTATGTTGCAAGGAAAATTCTTGTGTGTGTGCATGTGTATGTGTGTGTGTGTGTCTTGCCTACTTGGTCAGATTTTAAATCTAGAGGGCCAGGATGGATTTCAAACACCTTCCATATCCTTTGGAGGTTTAAATGAGTTATCACATAAATCATCTACAAACAATATAATATTCAAGGAAAACAAATTACTTTGATAGAGGAAATGAAAAGAACATGGGTTTTAGAATTTATAACACCTGAATTTCAGTCCAATCAACTGTGCAAATTCAGTTACTTCAAATTCTTTAATAACACGAAGTTACTTCTGTCTACCTCATAGCTTATTGTGATACTCAGTGAAGTATAGAGCATGTATGCTACAACTTGCCATCAGTGTGTACTGAAAAATGAAATTATATGGTTATTTGATAACTGACGAGAGTAACTGTCTTTTTAACCTCGGTGTGAGCATAAATGATTAGTTTGGGCCACCACTGTATCTATAATTGATTGACATAAATAAATATATAGAATATAAGCTCAGACTATTTAAAATAAATTTGTTGCTTTTTTTGCTTCATCTGTTAATAGGAACTTACATAGAAATATGTCCACCATGATGAAGGACTAGTCAGTGTTCCCCTGCCACTTTTTCCATTCTTGCTTTTTGTATTTTGAGGGTATAGAACTAGATGCATAAACTTATGCATCTAATGACCTTCCTGGTCAATCAGACTTTTGGTCATTAGATATGCAGTTTCTCTATCCCTAATAAAGTCAATTATTTTTATGGTAAAAAGTAAATAAGCTTGCATGTTTCTTTTTTTTTTAAAGATTTTATTTATTTATTTGACAGAGAGAGATCACAAGTAGGCTGAGAGGCAGGCAGAGAGAGAGGAGGACACAGGCTCCCCACTGAGCATGAAGCCCCATGCGGGGCTCAATCCCAGGACCCTGAGATCATGACCTGAGCCAAAGGCAGAGGTTTTAACCCACTGAGCCACCCAGGCGCCCATTGTTGCATGTTTGTATACTTAGAATCATACTATTTTAGAGTGGAAATGATCCTCATCTAAACAGTGATTCCCCAACACAGGTCTGCAAGAAAATGAGAAAAACATTTTTTTTTAAAGATTTTATTTATTCATTTGAAAGGGAGAGAGAGAGAGAAAGAGAGCAGGAGCAGGGGGAGGGGCAGAAGGAGAGGGAGAAGCAGACTCCTTGCTGAGCAGGGAGCCCAACTCAATTGCAGGACCCCTAGATCTTGACCTGAGCCAAAGGGAGATGCTTAATCCACTGAGTGCCCAGAATGCCCAAGGAAAAACATTTTTATAATAATTTTTTTGGTAAAATTAAATAATACAATTTAAAGGATTACCCTGCATTTTGTGATTATGACTCTCCTACTTCATGTATGTGTTAAAATTCCTTTGTTTTATGAAACAATGTTGATGATACATAGTAGAGGGTAGCAGTTGTGAGTTTTCTGGTGACTGATATGACTTTACTTGATGAAACAGAAAGTTGGCAAACAGATGATGATTTCCACAGTAGTTTTAAAAAGGTTACAGGTCCATGTTACCCCCAAATGCTTAGAAACCCTAATGTAACCCAACTTTTTGTTTCAGAGTTAAATTCAATTATTTGACCTTCAGAAGTTATGTTACTTGGTCAAAGTCATATAACTACTCCAGACCCACTGTGAGAATTCAACTTTCTGAACTCTCAGAATATGCCTCATCCTTTAAGTGAAAATAGATCTTTCCTACTGATGCAAACAGGAAACAATTTGTCATTTGACTTTTGAAGAAAATTCTTGCATACATTTTATTTATTTATAATAAATTTATTAAAATCCTCCCAAAGGATGACTTTATCCCTAAGTGGAAAAAAACTTGATGATAAGTGTAAACCTTTAAGGGATATTTAAAATAGTTTTCCAAGTTTTTAAAATTTCATATTTTCCATTTATTTTCAAATAAAATTTATTTCCACTCAAAATAAAATTTCTTACATAAAAACTATGGAAAATACAAGAAAAAGGGGGAAAAAACCCTATTATTCCAGGGAGAATCACGTTGATATTTGAGCATAATTCCTGCTATATAGTGTTTTTTTTTTTTGAAGGTTTATTTATTTATTTGAGAGGGAGAGAGAAAACATGCAATTGAGGGGAGGGGCAGAAGGGGGGGAAGGAAAGAAGTGGACTCCCCTCTAGGCGGGGAGCATGACATTATAAAATTATACTCCAGGGTGCCTGGGTGGCTCAGATCTGCCTTTGGCTCAGGTCATGATCCTCCAGGTCCTGAGATCAAGCCCCACATCGGGCTCCCAGCTCAGCGGGGAGCCTGCTTTTCCCTCTGCCTCTGCCTCTCCTCCTGCTAGTGCTCTCTCTCTCTCCCTTCCAAATGAATAAATAAAATTTAAAAAAAAAGAAATTATACTCCATATGCAATATTGGGTTCTTCATTTCAATTATTTTAAAATTTAAAAAATAAGTAATACATTCATATAGTTTCAAGCTTAAAAAGTATTATTAAGGACTATATAGTATTTTATTTTGTAGATCTGCCATAATTTATTTAGTCATGCTTACATATTACATATTAAAATTGTTCTCATTTTTTAATTTTTAGTAAGTTTGCAGATCCTATAGCTTAAACTAAATGAATCCATTGATCTTTTTATTTTAGACATTATAAGGCTTCAACAATAATTTTCCTTGAACAGATTAGTTTTATTTTATTTCTATTCCCATAAGCATATCTATTGTTTCTTCAACTGAACCTAGTCATTCAACCTGGGGTTGAAACAATCTTTTGTCTACATGAGTTGATTTCAGCTGGGTATAGTCATATTCTCTCAAGAAAGGATACCCACGCCCCCCAGGTACACCATAAAAACTTACTGTAAGGATACACCAATAGGACAAACTTTTCAGGGTAAGATGAACAAGGACTGAGATCTAATGTAAAAAACATGGTGAATATAGTTGATAACACTGTATTGTATAATTGAAATTTGCTAAAAGTATAGAACTCAAATATTCCCACAAAAATTTTAAAAAGATAAATTTCCGAAGTAATGGATATGTTAATTAAGCAAAGTGGGGGAGTCCTGTCACAATATATGTGTAGGCATACCAAGTGCATATATCAAATCACCACTATGTATGCTTTAAATATCTTACCATTTTGTATGTCAATTCAAACCTCAATAAAACAAATTAAAAAGAAAAGAATGCACCAGTAGAGTTGATGGTATTTTGACTCACTATCATCACTGCACCCTATATACTGGGAGGTCAATGGGTTCACAGTATTGTTGGCTAAAACTTCGTTCGGAGTTTCTCTTCCCTTGGAGAGAGAGCAGATACATTCAAACATCAACAAGGCCAAAGACATGAAAAACAGCATAGTAATTAAAAAAAAATTATCCAAGTGGTAAACATACCAAGAATAAACATTTACGCTGCTTTCAGAGGACTGTGCAGTATTGATGGGCTTAGTACTAAATACTGATGACACTGGTTCCTCATGGATTGGTCCGAAAAAATGTTTGCTTCATTTAGAGGAATATTCATGGCAATGCATAAGGAAAGGAGAAGTCTCAGCAAAACAGGGGACAGGCCATCCATTTCTAGTATAGAGGAAGGTATATGTGAAATTGAGCTATTCAGGGTGAGAAATCTGAATCTAAGCTATGATAAAATTAGCAAAAAGGGACCAAAAAGAAACCTGGTAAGAATGGAAAACACCTGGTTAAAAGATTTATAGTAAAGAGGGAAAAACATCGTTTTAATATAGATGGAAATATCAAATGTAAGCCTACCTTTCAGAAAAACAAATAAATCAGCAAGACTTCACTTTATGCTTTTCGCTGTAATTCTCTCCCAACCAACCCAAATCCCAGCCCCATCCTACCCTTCATAAATAAAGCCCATTGGCCTTGTGCCATTCCTTGATGTGGAAATTTAACATGTTCTCAATTTGGTGTAAGGTGTTATGCAATTGCAGGATCTAGCTCACCCTTCTGACTATATTTCTAAATATGTGTTATAATATTAAGCTAGGACTCTCTTTTATAGAGATGTTCAAAGTGACTTTGGGGGGGGGGGAAGAGAAAAAAGTATTATGCGGGAAAAGCACTCCCGAAGACTGCAGCTCAGGTTTGAATGATCTCAATCCATGATATTGGTTTTGGGTGACCTTTGAGTATTTGAGCACTTAGGGAGGTGGCAGAAGCAAACATAAGTCCTCTTTGGGGAAAGATAGCATTATCCTGGACTTCAAACATTTCTACAATTTTGCAAATACCATATCTGACCCATAATAAAAAATAGAAACATAAGGAGTAAAATAACATGAACTAAAATCAATAGAAAGATCAGACAATAGAGACAGATTCACAGAGGCTACAAATATGAGTTTGAGACATTAACTTCAAAGTAACCATATTATTAAGGTCAAGGAGATTTTTTACAAATCAAACAAGATTGAGGATTTTAAACAAAACAAAGAAACTATTAAACCAAATGGGTATTCTGGATTAAAGAATACAACAACAGAAAGATTAAGTGCAGGTCAGGCACAAGTGAAGAGAGAATTAGTAAATTGAAAGATAAGGCAGAAGAAAGTGTCTAGAATGAAGTAGAAAAATCAGAAAAAATAGCAAGATATATAGGACTACGGTGAAAAATTCTAACATATGTTCACTGAATTTCAAGAAGGAAAGAAACTGAGGCAGTAGCAATGTTAAAAGATAATGGTTGAGAAAATTTCACAAACTGTTGGAAGATGTCAGTCCATAGATTAAATGAATCCTATGAACCCTAAGAAGAATAAATACACAAATCCTTAGACACATCATAGTAAAACTGCTGGAAACCAAAGACAAAGAGAAAAATTTTAAGATAGTAAGAGAAGACAGATTACCTTCAAAAGAACAAAAATATAGCAGATTTCATAGTGGAAACAATGAAAATCAGAAGACAAAAAATATGTAAAATACTGAGAGAAAATAAGAAATAAGAAACAACACTCAAACAAGTCCAAGCCAAATAATGGTTTCTGCAACATTTGTCCCAGAACAGTCAGAATTTGGACTCCCAGGTCCCTGTATTTTGTCCCCCACTTTCAACTCAGAACAACCACAAGGGCGCCTGGGTGGCTCAGTGGGTTAAAGCCTCTGCTTTCGGCTCAGGTCATGATCTCAGGGTCCTGGGATCAAGGCCCGCATCGGGCTCCCTGCTCAGCGGGGAGCCTGCTTCCCCCTCTCTCTCTCTGCCTGCCTCTCTGCCTCCTTGTGATCTCTCTCCCTCTGTGAAATAAATAAATAAAATCTTTAAAAAAAAAAAAAAGACAACCACAAAAAGCCAACTATGTTTCCAAACCAATCACATGTGATGTCCTGCTTCTAGTTAGCCCATTTTCAGCTTCCCCATGCCAGCAACCTCTAATCAGTGTACACCTGACTACTTCCCTTTTTCTCACGATAAGTTTTCACATTCCCCTGACTGCCTTTGAGTTTCTTCCACGTACAGGTGATTGTGGCTGACTTCCTTGGTACAGCACCTCTGAACTGTTCTCATTTGCATGGTCTTTTGATTTATTCCCATACTGCTAAAAGTAAAGCCCCCAAACAGTCTGAGAGTTTATTGTTAATTGGGCTCCAATTAATCAGGTTTTTGCTACACTTTTACACATCCTTTAGTAAGTTAAAAAGAACCATTTAAGATAATTGATATACTAATTACTAATCATTCTAATATGTTCAATAAATCAAGTCTCTTAAGGAGCTCTTATATAATAATAGACCATAAAATTCTTAATACTGAACACACGTGTAAGTCATTAGACTTATAAATGTCTAATACATATGACCTATGAACATCATATATCTATTAATGGTCAAGTGTTTGTAATCTTTCCTTTTCAGACTAAACTGTAACATCATCAAAACCAATCATCTTGGGACTCCTAGATGGTTCAGTGGGTTAAGCCTCTGCCTTTGGCTCAGGTCATGATCTCAGGGTCCTGGGATCGAGCCCCACATCGGGCTCTCTGCACAGCAAGGAGCCTGCTTCCCCCTCTCCCTCTGCCTGCCTCTCTGCCTACTTGTGATCTCTCTCTCTCTGTGTCAAATAAATAAATAATCTTAAATAAAAATCATCTCAATGATTTAGACTTCCAGTTATAAGCTGAATAAGTTTTGGGTATTTAGTATACAGCATGGTGATTATAGTTAACAACACTGTATTATATATCTTAATGTAGCTAAAAGTAGATTTTAAATATTCTCATCATGAAAACATTGTTTTTACGTGAGGTGGTAGACGCTTTAACTAACTTTTACAGTAGTAATCATTTTGTAATATAAATATATCAAATCATCACGTTGTACACCTTAAACTTATGCAATGTCAATTATATCTTAATCAAACTGGAAGATAAAAATCTTGATGATTTTATATAAAAAAGAAAGTGCCAACCTGGAGTTCTATACCACGTGACATAGCCTTCCATAAAAAGGCAAAAAAGACATTTTCAGAGAAACAAAAATGAGAGAATTCATCATCACCAATCTGCAATAAAAATAGTAGTTGTTCAATAAGCAGAAGGAATATGATTCCATGTAGAAGATTGAAACTACAGTTAAAAAAAAGAGCGGCAATAAAATGGTTTAATATGTATGTGAATCTAAATAAATATTGGCTGTTTAAACCAATAATTATAATGACTTTTGTCATTTGAAATAGAGAACTAAAATACAAAACTACACTTAGGGTAAGACATGGGTCAGTAGGATAGTGAATAAATGGTGTAAATTATTCTTAGATTATTGTGTTATCCAGATAAAGGATAAACATATTGATATTACACTTAGTTAAGAGAAAGATGAATATTATAATTTCTAGGGTTACCATTATATATAGTAAAAGAACATATGACTTCCAAGATAATGAAAAAAATGACAGACTATTTTTTTAAAGTTCTCAATCAATCTGAAACAAATTGATGACAGGGAAAAAAAAGGAATATAGAATGAGGAGAATAAACAGAAAATACTGAATAATATGATAGTATAATAACATTACTACACATATCAGTAATTACCTTAAATGTAAATTGACTATACTCCAATTAAAAGACAAAGATTGGCATACTGGGTTTTTAAAAATTGTTGTTTATAAAAGACATATAAAAAAATGTAATGATCCAGAAACTTTAAAAACACAAAGGTGTAAAAAGATTTATCATACAAACACAAATCAAAAGAAATTTGGTTAAAAATACCTTAATATCAGACAAAGTAGACTGAAAGTCTACTAGTGTTAATAATACTAACATTAATTGGTATACTAGTATATTATTGATATATTAATATTGTATTAATAAAATTGATACACTAGCATTAATACATTAATTAATACATTATTACATATAATACACATTTAATTAATACATGAAATTGATATACTAGTATTAATACACTAAAACTAGTATATCAATTTTATTAATATATTAACATATCAATAATATACTAATATTAATAATAATAGTATATTGTCTATTAATACACTCATATTAATAATACAAAAGTATTATTAGTCTCTTTATAAAGACAAGATGCTTCTTTTACCAGGTATATATAACAGTTTAAACTTGTGTGTACCTAATAAATAGCTTCAAAATATATAAAGCAAAAACTAGCAGAACTAAAGAGACATAGACAAATTCACAATTATACTGGAAGTTTTGAACACATCTGTTCCAGTAACTGACAGAGGATTTGAACAACATAAATAGTAAAACTGCATAAATAGTAAACTGAAATATATATATTTCCACATATGAAAGTATTTTATAATATATATCTATATAAATATATTATATATAGTATTATATTATATATTATAGTATATATAAATATATATTATATATAATATAACTATATAATATATACTTATATTATATATAGAATATATTAATATAATATGTTATATATCAACATATAATATATAACTATATATATTATATAGTATATATAATTATATAACTATATATTATATATAGTTATATATTATATACAATATATAATATAAATATCATATACTATATAGTATACTATATATACTATATATTAACTATATATGACTATAATAGTATGTATAGTATATTATATTATATATTATATAAATATATATATTTATAGTATATAAATATATTATCGTTACTATTCTATATTACCATTATATATACTATACCATTACTATTACTATTATATATAATATATAGTATTGTATAAATAATATAACATAATTTATAGATCATTATATAACTTATATAATAAATTGTATAGGTTTTATATACATAAATAACTGCATATAACAATGGAAAAATACAATCCTTTAAAGTACTATATAGAAAATTAGGATATTTGAGACATAAAGTAAGTCTCAACAAATTTCAAAGAACTGAAGTTCTACAGATCATCTTCTTTGACTACATTGCAATTAAGTCAGAAATCAAATAACAAAAAATAATGAGAAAAATCCCCAAATTTTGAGACTAAGAAACATACTTCTAATAATCCACAGGTCACAGGAGAAATCACAATGGAAATGGAAATATATTTTGAAGAAATGATAATGAAAATGTAAAATATCAAGACGTGTGGGACATAGAGTAATTTATAGATTTATATACATACATTTGAAAAGAAAGACAAAGTCAATAATTTAATAATTTAAAGAAATAAGAAAAATAACAATAAATAAAACCCAAAGTAAAAAAGAAATAATAATGGTAGGTAGGAGCATAATCAAATAGAATAGATACTTCCAAAACAGAGAATCAAAATGTCCAAAATTGGTATTTTCAAGACTGATAGATTGGTACAGCTCTGGCAAGACTGATAAAGAAAAAGGAGAGAAGTCAAACATAATTTGAACAAATGGAAATGGGACATTACTACAGACCCTACCCATATTAAACTTTCTGAGCAATTTTATGCCATCAGATTTGGAAATTTAGATAAAGTAGGTAAATTGACATATCAAGAAACTTAAATATTTGTTCATTAAAAACTCGGATCTATAAAAGAGGATTAAAGAGCATACTTATTCTTTAATGATGTATGGTGATCAACATAACATAATAAAAAAAGTAGACTTATTGTGATAAGCACTGAGTAATGTACAGAATTGTTGAATTATTATATTGTACACCTGAAACTAATATAACACTGTATGTTAATTATGCTTCAATTAAAAAAAGAAAAAAATTGGATCTATAATTTAAAGCCTTCCAACAAGAATGCTCCACGACCAGATGGTTTTACAAGCAAACACATATAGATAGTAAAGAAAGAAATAGTGGCATTCGCACACAAACTAAAAACTGAAAAAGAAGAAGTAAATACCAATTCCTCTTATGAGACATGTATAACTTGAGATCAAAACCCAACAAGGACATAAGAAAGCAAAATTCTAGGCCAACTTTTCTCATAAATGTAGGTTCAAAATCCTAAACACATTATTAGCATAACAATTGAGTAAATTATACAAAGGATAATGCATCAAAACCAAATGTGGCTTATTCCAGAAAAGGAAAACCGGAATAAAATTTAATATAAGTCAACATGTTTACAAAATGAATGAATAAAATCTTACAATCAATTCAATAGATGACAGAATTCGTGATTTAATGAAACTTTTTGAAAATTAGTATTAGAAAGGAATTTCTTTAATTTGGTTAAATATGAATATAAAATTACCTTAGCAGTTATCATTTCTAATGGTGAAAACTTTCCCTTTATAATAAAAGTCAGAAAAAGATGTCCACTATCCTCATTTCTAATTAATGTCGCATTGGCGCTAAAGGCAGTGTCCACAACCTCATGGGCATGTTGAGTATGTGTTTGGCATCAGCAAAGTATTCATGAGAAATTTATTTTAAAATAACTTTATATCTTTAAAAAAAATATCAAAATTAATGCAATAGTGCAATAGCTCCCTAACTACTCTGCCCCAACCACTTGTTCTTCATAGACCTGTGCTTTTTAAAAACACTGATTAAATTATTGCTTAAGACACCAAGGACATTGTCATGACCCACCAAAGTCACCTGCCTATTAATCATATTTATGTCCTTCTTCATCTTCTCTGCATTCCGGTCCCAACAGCTTTTTTCAGATTCTCAAAGTTGGGCTCCTTAGACATCTAGGCCCTTCCACAGGCTCTTACCTCAGCCTGGGACCATTTCTACCATCCTCTTACCTAGTTCTTTGTTCAGAATTTACCTCATTAGTTTAGGTATAACCTAATCAAAGCCCAAAGACGCCACAGTAGCAATCAGCACATTAGTACCACATCTTGCTCTCTAAGATGATTCTTTAGTAAAAGGAACCAGAGCTACTTGGAGAAATTGCTGATTCTAGAACTGAGGCAGAAAATACACACCACGATCCTGGAGCATCAAATAATGTCAGAAAGTAAGGAATTGGTCACGTACACGTATTTACACACTCCAACCGTGATTAGGGTATGTCAAAGGGGCACAGGAGCCAACTGAAAGAGCTCCTATTGGCCAAAGCTAGAACAGTCAAAGTAACACAAGAAATAAAGAAGTGTGATTTGTAATCCTAAGTATAAAGTAAATTTCTATGAGTCCATATTAATAGAAGTGATTGAATAAATTAACAAATTGACAGATCTCCTAGACAAAATTCCAAATAACTTTTGTAGATATTCTGCCCTCAAAGAGGAGGAGAAGGATGGCTCCTCATTACTTAATGTGGGCTTTCCATTGTAACTCCCTCCCAAACAATATAGAATACGAAGAGGGTAGGGGGAGAGCAACTTTACAGTGGAGAAACCTGCCAACCACTACTTTAACCAGGCAAAAAGGTCAACATCATGTTGATAGTACATATCTTTGATCTGATATGATGAGGAAGGCATTTTACCTCCATGGTCTTCCTCTCAAAAACACCTAACCCCAGTCCAGGAAAACATCAGACAAATCCCAGTTGAGGGTCACTCTACAAAATATTCAGTCAGTACTTGTCAAAACTGTCAAGGTCATCAAAAACAAGGAAAATCTGAGAAACTGTTATAGTCGAGAAGAACCTGAGGAGATACAGTCACTAAATGGAATAGAGTGTCCTGAATGAGATCCTGGAACAGAAAACAGACATCGGGTAAAAAGTATGGAAATCAGAATAAAGTAAGGACTTTAGCTGATAGTAATGTATCAGTATTGTCCTCATTAACTGTGATGAAGGTATCATACTAATGTAAGATGTTAATAGCAGCAGAAACTGTGGGGTGTGTGGGAAATTTCTATATTACCTTTGTGATTTTTCTATAAATCTAAATCACCTATTTTAAAAAGTTCACAAAAATAATGAAACAAACCCTAAATACTGAATGGAATATAGTATACTTTCTACCTTCCATAAATTATTCAAAAGTCTGCCAAGTATTGGCTTGAATATAGAAATATTATTCTTAAGCTGGGGAGTAGATACACAAGCTTTTGCTGTGTTCTCTCATGTCATTTTGAAAGTTGATCAACACTTCATTTTTTTAAATGCTAAATTATAAAGCAATTACATGGAAGTTGAGATGTTGATTCTCCTATGATGCTTTTTTTAAGGTATCAAATTATTTGACAATAATTTTTCAATGATCCTGCTTTGCTGGTGTCCAAATATGTCTACAGTACCCAAGGAGTGATGGACATTATTTTTGGGGAAGTAGCAGACCAGACTCATCTCCAGGTCATATGTGTTCACAGCTTCCTGAAATTTTTCTTGATTTATAATTGAGACTTTTTACCTTACAATTTAATATCTATCCATCCCAATAGATTATTAGCTGCCTAAGAGCAGGAATGATTATATATACCAAGGGGCCTGGCACACAATAAGTGGTTGATAAATATTTATTGGGTGAATGAATGACTTTAACTTAATGGTTCAAAGCTCAGGCCCTAGAGCCACCTAGGTCTGAGTATAAATTTCAGTTTGCCCATTTACTAGGAATCGGGCCAATAATAGTGCCTATCCCCCAAAGTGTATTATGAATGGATGTGCTTGCTTAGGGTTCTTTGCAAATGAGCTATAATTTTTATTAGGTGCTTGTTGAATTAAAAAGTTTAACATTTGTAAAGTGTTTATAACAGCTCCCAGCTTCTTGTTTATGTTTATTATTTTTTTTAATGTTGCTGTTGACCAAATTAAACTGCATTCACTTTGTGCAATCTGTTACCGATAGTTTTTGGAAATCCGTTCATAGTCTTTGGAAACAAGGTGCCTAAAATACATGCTATAAATCTTCATTAGTTCAAAATATATTACTCTAGAATATGTGATCATTCAGAAAAGAGCCTGGTCCAAACACCTTTGTAGTATTTATGGGGAAATAATTTGTACTACAAAAAAGGGATCATTAAACCATTTAAGAAAATGGTTTTAGAGCACTTTGGCAATACCATTCATATATAATTAGCAATGCATCCATGCAGGGGTTTGTTACCCATCTCCCAAACATTGGTTTTCAAAATTTTTGATCTGGATGAAAATGTAAGAAACATTGTCTATTATGATCTAGTATATAGTAACATGCATGTATATGTGTGTATGTGTAGGCATGTGTTTGTATATATACATTATATGTATATGTATATATATAAATATGTGTGTGTGTATAATGGAAACAGTAGTCACCCTAGTAGGGTAATGAATGCATTCTGATTCTTTTTCCAAGTCATTCCATTCTATCCATTCCATTTTGTCTCATTTAAAAAATGCTATTCAAGATCTTCTAAAATGATCTAAAGATCGCTAATGGTTTGAAATCTGTAGCTTGATAAAACAACAACAACAACAACAAAGGAACTAAACTGTTCTAAACCTCTGCTTCTCAAACTTCAGCATGCATCAAAATCACCTAGAGGACTTATTAAACAGAGTTCTGTGTGCCAGTAGGTGGAGGGTAGGTGGAGAATTTGTACTTCTAACAAATGGAGAGTGAGTCTGTTGCTTCTGGTCTAGGGACCACAATTTGAAAACCTCTGGACTACACAATACTAGTGATTGAAAAAAACCAAGCACCTGATACATGGTTCCATATACTTGTATGGTCCCAGCTTTATTTTCTAGTTCATTTTGAATCTCTTATCTCTGCTTTAGATTCACCGCCCACCTGTTCTGGTCCTGGGTTAATTCTGGGTTCTACTGATTTTGATGGGTCTGGTTGTTTCTATTTTCCTTGAGCCAGAATGTCCACACTTATCTCCTGCTTAGTGGCTTTCTCTTATTGATAATGTTTCTCTCTCGAAAAGGCCAGAAGGTAATGAGTTTACTGGGATGGTCTCACTTGAGTGACAAACATAATTATCCATCACAATAATTCAAGGGACATTTATAGTTGATGCCTTTTTGAAGAATCCAAAATGAAATAATCACTGCCCTGGTAAAAAGTCAACCAGAATGTCATGCTAGTACCTCAAGGCTGTTTCCTCTCTATGACTTTGGTTATTTTCTTTTTCCAGAAGGTGAGGTAATGTATAATGTTATAAACGAAAACTTTCTCAATCTTAATGCTTCTATCAAAAGAAGGTACAACAAATACATACTATAAGGATTCTTTTGGTAGAAGCATCATTAGCTAAATAGAAAAAGGAACAGCAGTGGGGTGCCTGGGTGGCTCAGTTGGTTAAGCATCTGCATTTGGCTTGGGTCATGATCCCAGGGTCCTGGGATTGAGCCCCGCATAGTGGTCCCTACTCAGTGGAAGCCTGCTTCTCCTTCTCCCTCTGCCCCTCCACCTCGCTCACGTTCTTTCCCTCTCTCAAATAAATAAATTCTTAAAGAAAAAAAGGGGGGGACAGCAATTAAACCCTAAATCTAGCTGAGAAAGAAAACCCTTAATTGTGAATTGATGAGGTTTGGACAATGGTGGAACCACAGCCTAAGAGCAAATTGATGGAATCAAATGTGAAGAAGTCTCAGGATTGATATCGCTAGTGCAGACATTAAATAAAGGGTGGCATTGGGCCAGGAAACAGCAGTGCGGCCGCTGGATTACATACCAGAGAGAATAATACGTGGGACCAAGATGGATGCGGGAGGGAGAGGCTGCCATTTGAAATGGGGACATTGACTATTTGGTTCCGGGAGGAAGCAGGAGCTGAAACCAGGAATCAGAGATTATTGATTGTCCAGAAGAGATAAAGGGCACTGGTATCCAATCTAAATTTGGGGGAAGGAAGAACTGGTTGGCTCCAAGTTCAGTGAAGGGCCTAGCATCTGAATTCATCTTATGACTGATTCTCTCTGTTTCTCTCTTTTGCTTCTCAGGCTTGGAATTTCTTACCTTCTTTTGAGTAGATGATTGAGATAGGAATTTCCCCATGTTTTGTGGGGTGAAAGTTCGATAATAAGAATGATATTTATTTGCTCTTTGGCTACAGTGTGCACAAACAAACAAACACAGGTCACTTCTTCATAAAAACCACAGTTAAATTTGGGGCTTTGGAGGAGGTAGCCAAGGTAGCCAAGAAGGAGGATTATGCTTTTGGCGTCAAAATTAACGAAGGGGATCGTTCTCAGCAGCTTTTCTACCACCACTAACCTGCCTTCCGCCGTGAGTAGTAACTGCTAGATTTGGGTGTCTTTTGTCTTTCCAGCCCCTTCCCCCACCCCTTCTTGGGAGCCTTGGAATTCAAATGTAGATGAAATGCAGATTCTTGGGAGAACAGAAGAAGTGACTGGTTGGCTGGTTGAACAGGAAAGGAGGAGACCCTCCAATTTGAGATTAGTCATTGTTCAGTTGAAATGGGAAATGGCTTCGACTCTGGATTTCGAGAGTTTTCGCTTGAGTGGCGCTGATAGTCTATTACCAGTTGTTCAGATAAATTTGGAAAAGGAGTAAACTAGCTTGTGTTGGTCTCCACCACTGGCTTGAGTCAGGTAAGAGCTGAAGCTTATTGACGGTAGATGTGTATTTTAATCACGTTGTGTACGTCATCTCACTTGTTGACCACATCTATCATCCTTGAGATTTATATATTGTTCTAGTACATACTATTGTGCTGCATGTATTTTTGGTACAATGCAGATATCTTCTTTGATGTGTTTTGGGGATGTGATTTCACTTTTATTCTCAATTCACTGAGAAAGTACTTTCACAGCACCCACACACGTGGTCATGGTAACTACTGTAAGACTTCACTATTTCATAAAAGGTGGTATAAATTCAAAGGCATTATATGGTCTTGGATGTATTTACTTCTGTTATGAGCACCGGTAAATGTTGATTATTTGAAAAAATGATAGAAGAAAGCAAAATTTGCTTAGAAGTTAGACAATTTGAACTAATTGAGGCAAAATATATACATAAGGTAAATAGTATTAAAGTGTCGGGTGTTCTGTGTGGAGGGCAGATGAGAAGGAACAAAATGGACAGTTGAAAACTTGCTCAAGTTCTCAGTCACAGGTTTGGATATCTTACTACTGGTCCCCTCTGCCAAAGTTCTTAATTACGATGGAAAGCAACTAATTGTTGGAGGAGAGAGGTAGCTGGAGCTGAATTTACAAGTGTGGCTTACTCTCGCTTCGTTATGGAGGCGATCTCTACCCAGTGGTTATTCTTTTAATGTTGATGACTAATCATAGCAGCATAAATAATCCGGGTCACCAGGACTAAAGGTCCCTTTAAATTGGCTTTTTGGAGTTACCTTTTTAAAATCTGTAATTCCCCTCCCCCCTCCATTTCTTCGCATTGACGAGTCACCTTAGCACCATGATCATATGATCGTACACTAAATGTACTAGCTCCATATCTGAGTATGGTTCTTGTGGACGTCTTTCTATCCTTGTTTCTTCTTCCCTTCTCCTGGGTAATGGTGGTAGTATTGGAGACTTTAGAGACAACGTATTTAAAAACATTACAGACCATTAATTACATGCTGGAGCAACTTGTGAATGCTTAACAAATTTTGTTCTGATGGTGGCAGTAATTAGGGTGGTGGTCCTGAGAGAAGAAATGTGGATGTTTATATCTGTATCATCCCATTACATATGGGCTTATAGGTGAGATGCGTCTGTTCATTTTGTATCGAGGTGCCTTTTTTATTTATATTTTCTTACACTTGAGTGATTTTTAACCATCTCCTGCAAGTATTTGGGCACTTGGTGGTAGGTAGGTGAGCTACTTGCTCTGAGACTTCACAGATAAAGTCCCAGTCCTTGCCTTCAGGGAGCTTACAACTTTCGTGGAAGGAATTTGTGTGGCTAGAGAGACAATAATTAAATGCAGCAAATAATGGAAATGTTAAGCGCGAGAAAGAGGAGCAAATATTTGGAAGAGGCAGAGAGAATTTGGGCCATCAGGGAAAGGGTCAAAACTTAAGAGCTTCTTATTAAGTAGAGAAGGTGGGCCATTAATTTGTAATTCTGTTATCAAAGCATTTGATAATGGAAATTGGATGTGTGGGTGTCAGACTTTATTGTGAACATCGGAATTCCAACTCATCGAATAAAAACTTATTTTTTATGAAGAGAATGGTGCTAGGGTTGGAGAGTCAAATTTGCAGATGAGATCTGGGAGAAGGTCATAGTCTAGAAATGGGGGGGGGGAGAAGAGTGGACGAAACAGTTAAAACACACCGAGGTGAACCCTTCCTTGGGGCATGCACGAGGGCTTCAGGTGCCCCCGGAGAGGGAGTAACTGATTTTTGCCCTGGAAGTCAGAAGGCTATGTTTTGAGGTGACGTCGGAGCTGGAGTTTAAGGTTGAAAGGGAAGATTCGGGGCCCAGGGAATTGCTGGTAGAGGCACCAGCGAGAAGAGAATGGTGACTGGACTTCAAGTGACTTAAGGGCAAGCGCTGTGCTTGTTCCCGGGAGTGGGGAGGGCAGGAAACTCAGCGGAGTCTGTGAAAAGCTCTGTGGTTGCTAAACTGTATGTTTGGGGCCCAATCGAATTGGGTTTTAATTTAGAAAAAGTGGTGGGAGGAACGCGGTGAGTGGAAGGTCGGTTAGGAACCAGCGCTAGATAGAGCACCAGGAACGCAGTGGCAGCAGAGGACCCTTTGGGGAAAATATAGGCTCTGGAGGTGGCTTCCAGGTGCAGGGAGGAGAGAATGTGAAACGATGTCTCTGTAGTGTCCCGTGGAGAAGTTCGGGAGGACGGTTTGGAGTTGCCGGCTGTTTGGGGGAGTCAGGCCAGGAAGCCCCTTCCTCATTCCGCACGGACGGGGAAACGTCCAGTCGCCCGGCAGGTGTGCCCTGGGAGCTAGCCTTGCGGGCCGTCCCCACTTTGCCCATCTCTCCTATAAAGTGGAGGAAGGGCCAGCCCATCGCTGTTCTGACCCAAGGGCCTGTCGTTTTAGTTGTCCACATCGTTTCCCCCCCGCCCCAAGGAGAACCACCATAGACAGCTTCGTTCCATTAGAACCCAGACCTCCCCGGAGCCCAGATTCTGGCCCCTCCTCCCAGCTCCTCGGACGCTCCAAGAGGAACAGGGAGGCCTGGCGTGGGGGAAACTGCGGGCAGAGTGGAGGCAGCCGCGCCCTCGCGCCGCCCTAGACTGCGCCGGGCTCCCGCCCCCGGCTCCCACCCCC